>VDFB02163214.1:0-31050 GCA_007258455.2 Sequoia sempervirens
TATCCCTAACCATAATGATTTCAATAATTCTTACATTAGTATGATGATTAGCATTATTCTTTAACATCTCCTTTCAGTATTCATAGCTAAGAACATTACTAATATCAACACTCTTATTTTCTTGATAAGGGTTATAATATCTTTTTTTAAGACTGCAAGAATCAATTGGGTATCCATCCCCCTATAAACAATAGTCTAAAAAAAAACCACACTTATCTTTTCAAATACTTACTTTCATTTTTCTTTCAAACACAAAGTTTAAGTAGGCAATTTAATCTACAGGCCATTAATTTCAATAACAAAGACAGTTTGAGTTGGGTAATTTCATTCTCTTATATATGCAAATTAATTCAAATGCAATTCATCATGCCATTTGTGGTGTGTGCACCCAAATTCCAACTAGCTTATCATTTGATCCAAATAAACAATCCCACTTCAACCATTTTCTCATCCTTCAACTTATCACCTTGTAACTGCACACACTTGCACTTGCAAATTAATCAGTAACATTCAATTATTGGTAACATAAAATAATTTTCAAAAGTTTACAAAGTCAACATTAGTCAACTTCTTTCAAATCAATTTTTAGATATTCCAAAATCTCCGTTTAATATTTAATTTAATTTCTTTAATAATTAAATTTAACATATTATGATAAATATGCAATAAAATTGGGTTATGATAGTGGTTCAACCTACAACTTTGTATGTGGTGTAGGCATGTAACATGCATAATAGTGTGTAATTACTTCTACAATTTCAACAACAAATGCATTATTTTGGGAAGATATGTTGGTTGTGGTGTGTGTGCATGTGTTAAAGGATAGGAAGGGTTAATGGGCAACTAAAACCTTTGATGACAACCTTGTATGTAAAAAAAAGTGCATCCATTGCTGCTAGCAACGCCAAAATGATAACATGTTTTTTGCATCTATTGAAAAAAAATGAATCAGTAATGGAGAGAATGAGGAAAAGAAGAAAGGTGTAAAATTTCCTATCAAACATGATGTAAGCCAATGTAGGTTGGAAAAAATAGTGTGTAGTTGGACCTCCAAGATGACATAAAAACCACAAGTAAATTCACAACCCCACATATAAATATAACTAAGATTTCAGAATATATGGGGTGTACAAACCTCTTTTACCTAAGGAGGCATGTTGTAATATTCATCCTTCTATTTGGGGTGACTTAACATGAGTAGCACAAGAACATCTAGCAATTCATGAAATAAACAAGTGAAGATTGAACCACTTGATGAGTGGTTCAACGTGCAACTTTGTATGTGGTGTGTGAGTGTAATGTGCATAACAGTATGTAATTACTTCTATAGTTGCAACAACATATGTATTATTTTAGGAAGATATGTTGTTTGTGGTGTGTGCATATGAGTTAATGGAGAGGAAAGGTTAGAGGGAAACAAAAACCTTTGATGAAAACCTTGTATGTAAAAAAAAGTGTATTCATTACTACCAACAATACCAAAATGATAACAATTTTGGTGCATCTATTGAAAAATAAATGAATCAATAATGGAGAGAATGAGGAAAGTAAAAAAGGTGTAAAATGTCCTATAAACCATGATGTAAGCCAATGCAAGTTGGAAAACATAGTGTGTAGTTGAAACTCCAAGCTGACATAAAGACTGCAAGTAAATTCAAAACCTCACATATAAATATAACTAAGATTTTAGAGTGTATGGGGTGTACAAACCTCTTTTATCCAAGAAGGTATGTTGTGATATTCAACCTTATATTTGGGGTGACTCAACATGAGTAGCAAAAGCACATCTAACAATTCATGAAATAAACAAGTGAAGTCTGAACCACACAATGAGTGGTTCAACCTGCAACTTTGTATGTGGTGTGCTAGTGTAATGTGCATAACAATATGTAATTACTTCTATAGTTGCAACAATAGATGTATTATTTTAATAAGATACGTTGGTTGTGGTGTGTGTGTATGAGTCAATGGAGAGGAAATGTTAGAGGGAAACCAAAACCTTTGATGACAACCTTGTATGTAAAAAAAAAGTACATCCATTGCTACCAACAACGCCAAAATGATAACAATTTTATTGTATTTGTTAACAAAAAAATGAATCAATAATGGAGAGAATGAGAAAAGGTAGAAAGGTGTAAAATTTCTTATCAACCATGATGTAAGCCAATGCAGGTTGGAAAACATAGCATTTAGTTGAAACTCCAAACAAACATATAGACCACAAGTAAATTCACAACCTCACATGTAAATATAAGTAATATTTTAGAGTATATGGGGTGTACAAACCTCTTTTACCTAAGAAGGAATGTTGTGATATTAAACCTTCTATTTGGAGTGACTTAACATGAAGAGAAAAAGCACATCTAGAAATTTATGAAATAAACAAGCGAAGGTTGAACCACATCATGAGTGGTTCAACCTACAACTTTGTATGTGGCATAGGAGTGTAATGTGCATAACAATATGTAATTACTTCTATAATTGCAACAACAAATGTATTATTTTAGGAAGATATGTTGGTTGTGGTGTGTGTGTATGTGTTAAAGGAGAGGAAGGGTTAGAGGGCAACCAAAACCTTTGATGACAACCTTGTATGTAAAAAAAGGTGCATCCATTGTCGCTAGCAACTCCAAAATGATAACATGCTTGTTGCATCTATTGAAAAGAAAAATGAATCAGTAATGGAGAGAATGAGAAAAGGAAAAAAGGTGTAAAATTTCCTATCAACCATGATAAAAGCCAATGCAGGTTGGAAAAAATAGTGTGTAGTTGAACCTCTAAGCGAGCATAAAGACCACAAGTAAATTCGCAACCCTACATGTAGATATAACTAATATTTCAGAGTATATGGGGTGTACAAACCTCTTTTATTTGAGGAGTCATGTTGTGATATTCAACCTTCCATTTGGGGTGGCTTAACATATGCATCAAAAGCACATCTGGAAATTCATGAAATAAACAAGAGAAGGTTGAACCACATGAGTGATTGAACCTACGACTTTGTATGTGGCATATGAGTGTAACATGCATAACACTATGTAATTACTTCTGCAATTGCAACAATAGATGTATTATTTTGGGAAGATATGTTGGTTGTGGTGCATGTGTATATGTTAATGGTAGGGATAAATTTAAAAAACCCCCGTACCTCAGCGAAGGTGTAAAATCCTATGGAATCTTGTATACTTCCAAATAAAATATTAATTTTAGTAATAATTTTTTTCATTTTTTGGGAAAAATAAAATCTCAATTGGAAAATATTTCCATTGGTGAATTAAACCTATTTTCAAAACAGAGAAAACAATTTTGTTGGTGATTAGAACTTTTTTTCAATCAAAAAATATATTCATTGGTGAATTAAACCTATGTTTAAATGCATAAGAAAAAATGTTGGCGAATTAGCATAATCTCAAATTAATAAAAAATATTTAATGGTGAAATGTCAATGCAAATCAATATAACCACGACCATTGGATGAATTTTTGATGGACAATTTTAGTTGCATTTCCGAAGTAAATCTCTAAAGCACTAGATTTGTGAATTGAAACCTCTAGAATAACACTAGAACCATTAGATGCAGACACATGGCGAGATCAAGGCTCATCACTCATCATGGTAATGAACCCAATGGGTTGAAGGATTTTGGCAATGAGCAATAAAATAACTTAAGTGGCAGAAATATGCATGTGAATAAAGTTTGTTTTAAAAGAGGGAACACCTAGGAAGAATGTAGGACCAAGGCTTAAAAACTTAATCTTCCATATGTGCAAAGGATATTCCATATCTATAGCTAGATGTCAGCACAAACAATAAAACCATGACCATTGGATGAATCTTCGATGCATGATTGTAGTTTCATTCTAGAAGTAAATCTCTGAAGCACTAGAATTGTGAATTGAAACCTTTGGAATTACACTAGAACCATTAGATGTGGACACGTGGTGAGATCAAGGCTCAACGCTCATTAATGTTGTATCTTAGTTTTTGAAGAAAGTGTGCCTATAGTACTATGAGTGGTGGCGCAAATTAATGCCATATGAACATCTAGAGTGATTGATTGGATAGATTTATATTGAAAACTACATGATGTATTGTAGAATTGCAGATGATAATGTCAATAATCTAGTGATCTAGTGAAACAAGATTTGTAATGATTTCATATTATTTGAGTGGCACTAGTGATTTTGACAATTGACAACTTGTCAGCTTGAGGTACAGTTTGCATGTAGCCAAGCTATTAGAGTCCAGACGTCAATCAAATTAAACATTTAAATTGTAAATGTAAGGCTTAAGTTACATGAATCGATTAAGTTGGTTTTTTGGTTTGCATAAATCATGATTATGACTATACCCAACCTCACATGTGACACATGTGACACATGTGAGGTGTATATAGGGACTAGGTTGGTAGTGGCACTATTGGCAGCACTATTGGCCCATAAATAAGGATAGTGAGCACAACTAAAATCATTTGTTGAAGGCTAAAGGATATACTATTGAGTGCAATGTTTGAATTCTCATAAGGGTTTTCATTTTGTAGGGTTAATAAGGATTCAGGAAGAAGATGATGTGGTATTATTGCAATGTTCAAAATGGGTGCAATTGGAAAGAAGTTGATTTGGTTCACCTGACTTCTTAGATAGGTTTTGAACCAAGATGAGGAGCTCTGATGGAGATAAGTGCTCTCCTAGTGCATGGAAGCTGCAAGTAGAAGATGGGAGCAATTTTACAACCCGTCATCTTCTACATGACTCTGGTTCTCAAAGGGGATAAGTACATTTTGTATCTTCAAAGCTCCCCTTTCCCTAGTTTGATTGGCCCCCTGTTCCCCATGCATTTATTTTTAGAGCGTATTATTGACCCGAAAAATCCCATTTGTTTATTTTCAGAGCGCATTGTTGACCCAACAAGTCCCATGTGTTTATTTTCAGAGCACATTGTTGACTCGACAAGTCCCATGCATTTATTTTTAGACACACATTTATATTTACATTTATGTTGTCACCAACAGTCTAGCAGAAGCTTGGTGCTTACGTGTGTGTTTGTACTATCTAATAATGTGACATTGTAATTCAATTGTAATAAAACAAATCGTTGTGCTATTAATGTGACATTGTAATTCATTTTATTAAGTCCTTTGCAATGTTAAGTTACTGGCCCCTTGGCCTTGATGTCAATCCTAGCGCATTAAAGTTTAAAGAAACTTTAAAACACATGTTTATTATTTATATCATAAATTACTCAATTGTTTGATGAACATTTGATGTATGATTGTAGTTGCATTCTGAAATGAAATGCACAGAGCAGGGGCTTGCAAACTTAAATCTCTAGAATCACCCTATAACCGTTAGATTTACAAAGATCAACAGTTTAGAATTTGTTGGTAATGCATGAGTAAATCATAAATGACTTGTTTTAAATGTTGTCAACCATGTACTAATTTTGTAGTCTGAAAGCAACACGTAGATGTTTCAGTTTCATTCACTTTAATGTTTAAAAAAAGCACTTTCTACTGCTAAGTGATTTTATTTTTAAGTGAGAGGGTCAACACATGAGGAGATTTCAGTCTTCAGTTTGCTCATTGTAGTGCACCACCCTATTCTAGGTTCCACAGTTCCACATCTAAGAAAGCCATTATAGTAACCCAATTTTCATGACTATTAGCATTAATCTTTTCAAGAATCAAAATCCAGGTAAGTGAGAGAATTCCTATAGCTACTTTTCATCATTTGATGTTTCTTAAAATCTTATTTTGTAAAACTTTGAAGTTTAGGTTTAGGGTTAAGAGACTTAAGAATTAAGAAAAATTCAGGAGGATTAATAGGGAATTCACAATTTCACATTGTATCAGCATGTCTACCACTAGTACCATTAGAGCAATGTCAGATAAAAAAAAATACATTATGCAAAATTTCTTAAAACCCCATTTTTCACTAGTGAATACCATGATATTTATGATCCTGAAACCTATGGTAGGCGTACCTAAAAACTTAGATTTTCATCTCAGAATAAGACTACAAAGAAAATGCAAGTTAATAGTATCAGTGCACCTTGGGTAACTGGATTAGGGCACATGATGTTACATGAGGTTTCCCTTGCCCAAAATTTATCATGGTTTGTGCCCAATATTATGAGGATAACAAAAGAGAAATTGTTAATAAAGATAACAAAGAAGAATTGCTATCTATTAATGAAAAAGAACTTGGAAAAGTGTTGGGTTTTACAACTAAAGAATTTGGAAATGTCCACATTGACCTAGAAAAGCTTGCTAATGATTGTGAAGCAGTGGATGAAATGGAGAAAAATTTATTTCTTAAATAAAATAGTTCAAGATAGAAACAAATTGAAAGGTGATCATAAGTCTCCTTATGATTTGGATATTTTTAGACCATGGGTTCAAGATACTATTTCCATGCTATCATTTTTCCTCAGACTAGATAGAAATTTGGAAGTGGGTGCAAGCCTCCTTGAAATGGTGTATAATATCCATTATGGTGTTCCACATGCCAGATATATTTTTATTGATCACATTGTAGAATCCATGCATAAACAATTTTTAATGATTAAAGGAGGCTCCACCAAGACATTTAGGTTCACAACCTACTTGTGCTATCTTTTTCTATTCAAATTTAGAGGAATGTTTCAGACCAACAAGCTTCAGATTCAACCCTATAGTAATGTTGAGGAAAAGAAAATGGCTCCAGTATATGAATGGACCATTGAGATAAGGATGAATGATTCTCGAAGCAACTATAGTCATTTTGTAGACTACTTTTTTCCTCCATTGCATAAAGAAATTACAAATACTCCAATGCCTAGATTGTCTATGTCATGTAGAAACTACATTCAACTAGGAAATAAAATAAAATTGGTTGATTGGTACTTAATGGAAGAATATACTGTGCTAATATTTTATTGATCAGGAGTACAACCATACAAACTTCCAATACATGTGACAAAAATGGTTTTTGAATTGGAATATGTAAGGAAGATGCAGAGTACTTGTGAACTACACTTTGTCGGTCAGCAAAAGAAGACCTTATTTCCTTATTACCTTTTTCATGTGGAGGGTTCACATTTGAGAGAAAAGCATTTAGGCACATAATCTTTTGATTTTTTTTTATTTTGATGCTATATGTCACTGGCAGTATGATCCATGTGACAATATTAAATCAATGATTATGCTCGATAAGAATGTTGTAAGTAGAATTCAACATCAAAGTAAACCCTTGCTTGAAAACTTGAGAAATAAGGATTCTTGGGATGAGGTAAAAATAGCAATGGAGAAAAGTGTTGTTGAGAATGGTATTTATTTTGAACAATTGTTAGCAAAAATTATGGAATTGCATCGAAAGACAATTAGGAGGTACAAATTATTTTATGAAAAAAGTCATAAACCATCTAGTAGAGTAAAAATGTTAGATTCTCTAGAGAATGAAGTTATAGAAAAAAATTGGTCATGATAAAAAATTACTGCCTTTTGGTCTATGAGGAAGGAGTTAGGTGATCCAAGAGCTCTTGTAGAGTATGGAGATAATGAAGAAGATTGTGAGTTTAGAAATTTGTGGAATATAGAGCATCTAGATAAACAAGAAGATAAAGGAAGTGATGATGAATCTAATGATAATATGGAAGAACAAAGCCATGTTAATTTCAAACTTGGTTTAAGTGAGGTCACAAAAGAAGCATATATTATAGGAGCAACCATAGATGAAAAAATGGGTTATGAAGGTGGTCCTTTGGGGTCCCAAAGACAAGGCCCTTGGAAGGTAACACATGTAGATCATAGAAAAGTAGTTGATAAATTTGGCCTTGGGCTTGGAGGTGAAAAATTATACCTAGGGCATACAAGTCAATTTGTTAGAGATTCAAATCCTCATCCCCATGGTCAGACACAATCACAACTAGGACATGCCCATGGTGGAGAGATCAGTGCAATTGAAACTACCTCTGGCGGAAATGGTATGGGTAGTAGTACTAGTAGTGGTCAACATGTGCTACAAAAAATTACACACAAGAGGAAAACAACACAACATACCACAGAAACACCAGGTGATCAAGGCATACATAAGAGGAAAAGGATTTTGATAGGTCCAAGTCACACTACCAGTGGATCCACCACAAAGGAGTCATTTCTAGGAACTCCCCCACTACCAGTTAGTCTAGCTATGACATCATTAGCAATTGCAAGTATTCCTATTCCTTCACCATTCAAGCATTACATTGTTCCTATGTCCCTAGGTATTGATTACATTGAAGAGTTTAAAAAGAAACTAGACTTGAATAAAAAAGGAAAGAAGCAACTAATGGAGAGTGTGTCTATTGTAACTTTAGAGCCTACAACAACCATGGTATTACACACATTTGAAAAAAAAAATCATGGAGTACACAATTCTTGTTCCCACAGTTCAAAACAAACCAACAAATCAGATGGCTCAATCTGAATTCGAGGTGAACAATATTCAATTGGATTTTTTTGGACCCAAAAATACAAACAAAATTAATGTATCAAAGAAGAACAATGAATTGGTGTACACATCATTGCTAAAGCAAGATAGAGAGAAAAAAAGGTTGTAGACTCAAATTGAAAAGTTATAGGAAGACCTAGAAAATGAGAAAGCAAAGAGGAAAGCAACAGATAACAAGAGCAATGAATTAGAAAAAAGAACAAAAAAAATCTGCCTCTACATCATCAAGCAAAGAGGATAAGCAGAATGAGACTGTAGTGAATGAACTGAAGCAAAGGCTAGATGAGAGAAACAAGAAATATGATGAGGAAAAATCCACTTCATAAAAATTAAGACTAAGCATTACGAATGGAAATGCACAGTGGGAACAAAAAAATGAGAGAAAAAGAAATGGAAGATTGGAGGTAGAGCTAATGGAAGCAAAAAAGAAATTAAGTCTTGTCAAAATAAGTTATCTGCATTTTGTAGAGAAACAATGAGGCATATAAAAAAAAAGATTTGGGATGAAATAATGCAAAGGATTGATCATTTGTGTGACATGTTTCAATTGATTGATGCTATCAAACAACATCATAAGAAGCTCAACAAATATTTAGTGGACAACAAAAATGTGTTGGCATTAGAGAAATTTGCAAATCAAGTTCAACAAATAGTTTACAAAGCTAGTGACAATGTTTTGAAATCAAAAGGGATTACTAATCAACTTGCTACATCAATGACATTGTCATCTATCATTGAAAAGTGTTTGAGAATTCATGAAACAAACAAATATTTGCATTTGGTTGCAGAGAAGATGAAGAACTTGGATGAAAAGGTAAGGAACTTCACAGAGCTTGGTTTTCCAGAGGCTTTTGACACAAATGAGTGATTCATTAGAAAGAATGATTTTATAAAGAAGATGAAGGATGCAAGGAAGATTGAGTTGGACCAGATTCCTCAGAACCCAAATGTGGTGAACTATTTGGATTCCATCAAACCATTACTAACCCTAAATGCAAAATTGAACAAAGAATCCAAGACAAGTTCCAATTTGAATCATGAATTGTTAACAAATCTTCAAGTCAAATAGAATAAGTTAGAACAAATGACAATTCCATCACCTGAAGAGTGGAAGTTGCTAGAAAAGGTGATGCAGTGATTTGACTTTTGATAATATGAGTTTCCAAGTTCCAACTCAACTTTGAGGAGAGTTGTCTTTAAGCAAGATTTTTCATTTCCAATGCTTTTATGTATTCCTTCATGTGATAATCAATAAAAATGCTCAAATTCAAACTTCAATAATGTGTTGATGTTCATTTATCTATATTATTTATTTTATCATTTGAAGAAAAAGTTTGGTAGTGGTTTCAACTACTAGATATACATTAAACAATTGTTGATGTTCATTATTGTATATGCTACTTGTTGGTGTGAATAATTGTCTTGTACCTAGCTTATTCATTCACTAGGTAATTAGGGGACATATTCACATGGTTAAGTTTACTTAGGTAAAAGATTCCTTCTAGAAGGCTTAGTTGGCTTATCTAGAACTTATCTTATCTAGCTAGGATGCATCATTTCCTAGGTGATTAGGTTGTTGGTTGTCTCATGTCATAGGATCATGACATTTGTCAACATCATATTCATACCTATCTCTCAACCTTGCCCATATAAGCAAGGCATCTCATGTACATTTGTATTCAAGCTTCAATCAAGCAATCAATCAATCTTGCATTGTGAAGCAAGCTTTCTTGCCATTCTCTCTCTTGTGGAAGTGGTTTTGGTCGCAACTGATCTTGGGGGTGTTGAGGAGTCACCATCAACTCCTACATGGTATCAGAGCTCTCCAGGTGTTGCAGATTCCTTCCCAGATCCGAGGGTGATATTTTGGCTTGAAGATTTTTTTGGGTGTAGATTGGGGTTTCAAGAACCTCACGGTTGAGATCAGAAGGTTCCGCAGACGAATTTTGACTGTAAATTCGCCTATATTGGGTAAAGTTGTTTTTGAGGCAAATTTTTTTTTTTGCGGAATAACTCCCTGTGCGGTACGATTTTCTATTTTCGCAAAAAAAAAATATTTTGTTGAAAATATTTTCTACGGCATCTTTATGTAAATTTTTGGGGCAAAATATTTTAATTTCGGGGTAATAGTTTATTGAATATATTTTGGGGATTTATAAAAATCCCGTCGGCATCCTCTGCGGAATATTCTCCTCTCAGCATCAGGGTCGTACCTGGCATCTGTCGGCATTTCCCATCCGCAGATCATATTAGGGTACGCTCGGCTAAGCCTTTTCGGCATCGGTGGTACACTCCACATCAGCGTACAATCCGATCCTCCATCGGCGCACATTTTCGGCGGTATAGTCCGATCAGATCTGGATCGGAGTATAGTAGATCATTGGTTCGGTGTTTTCCATTGTGGTTTCCACATTGCTCGGTGGTTGTAGTGAATGGTCAGTCCGCATAAGGGCCCTCTTGCCACCTTGACGCCGTCCTTCTCTACCGACTGTCCTCTGCGGTCAGATTGTCCCATTCTCTTCACGGTACACTGGTACGCAAAGTTTATTGTGTGCGGGTACACACCACTGACTGCCGGTTCTTTCTTCACGGGTTCTTCATTGTTGGACCAATCTGGTGTTCGTCGCTATGATCCATGGTCTTTTTCCATCGGCGGGGTTTAGTTTCTAACTGCCGGTCTCCATCGATTTGTACATCGTCCGTCACTGGTCAACGGATTTGGGTGGTGGATATTCCCATCGGCATTTAAGCCGCTGCTGTGCTTGGTACGCATCATCAGGGTTGTTGATTCCACCGAGCTCTCTTTCCATCGAGCTAATTGGATGTGGGTTGGTACCATGGTCTACCATCGTTTGAATCGGCGGTCAGCAGCATTAACTCCATTGGTGATCAAATCTGCCGACGGGTACGCTATCCCATCGTCCTCTTATCAGCATATCAACCACCCACTGTTGTCAAATGGTATGAGTGCCTTTTTTAATCGATGGTAAATCTATGGTCGTATATTTTTCATTGTAATAATCTTTATGTACAAGCCGACCTGTCCTCTTTTATCGGCATTCTTTGTTTATTTGTATGCCGACCATATTTATGTGAGGATATGGCGGTTTTTTAATTTTTGCCTCTGATTGCCCTAAGGTCATATGGCCGACCGAGTTAGCCCCAGGGTGCCGAAAATTTGCACCATTTTAACCTTGTAATTGCCCCAAGTGCCTATTTATAGGCCTTTTTTTCATTTTATCACAACTTTTGCATACGGAGGCGATTTTTTTCAAACGAGATATCGTCAGAAAGGTGAAGACCTGAATTTTTCAGTGGTGCAGATATTTTGCAGAAATTTTGCAGTTTTGTGCCTATTTTTCCAGGTTGAAGCCAGATCTTCGTTTTTCACCTCCGAGTTCATATCTTTGTGCTCCGATCTCCGATTTTCACCAAATTTGTGGCATTTGGAAGGTATTCAGGAGCACTCCAGATCTTATCATGCACTTTTTGCAGATTTGTTTCCAGATTTTCATATTTTCAGTTTGTAGCTGATTTGATAGTTTGGGATTCCTTGTTGTAAATTTGCAAAAAAAGTGCAAATCTTGTTGGGACAAAGGGGTTGATATCTTGTATTGTGAGGGAAATTTGTTGTTCTTCTCTTGTAATATCTCATTGTATCATGGATTTGACAAAAGTTGTACTTCTAACTCCATATAACTATCATGAGTGGAAATCTCAAATGGAGTTATTATTGTTAAAATCAAAGTTGCAACGAATCACATTTGGTCAAGATCCAGAACCTGCAGGAGCAAAAGAGAAAAGAAAATGGCTTGATAGAAGGGATGAAGCTCTTGGTACTTTGAAGTTGTCCATTTCTCCAGATCTTAGATATCATGTTGCATCTTGCACTCATCCTAATGAAGCTTGGAATACTTTAGAGAGTCTCTTTGGTAAGCCAGATAAGATGAGGAAATTTAAGTTGGAGAATGAACTCATGGGTCTTAATCCTTTAGATTTTGACAATGTCCAAGACTTTTTCTCTAAGCTCAATTCTCTTAGATTGCAGTTATCTAATTGTGGGGTCACTAAAGAGGATGAACAGTTGATACTTTCTATTCTTGCTAAGCTTGGTCCTGATTATTCAGTGTTTGTTTCTACTTTCTATGCTACAATGGATGCTCTTGGAAATGCATACAAAATTCCTTCTCTTGATGAATTTGCAGCTCAACTCACAAGGGAACAAGCAAAGTTGGTACACATGGGCACATTGAAGTCTTCTAGATCTCATGCTCTTGTTGCAAAGGAGACAAAGGATTCAAGTGGCATAGGTAAGAAGCAGAACAAGGCACCCAAGTCTAATGAGCAAGGTAAAGATCCTCCTTCACATAGCACTCCTGAGTCCACTTCCTCTTCTCAAGAGGAATCATCTAAAAAGAAGAAGTCAAAATGTGCATATTGTAAAAGATTAGGACATGATGAGCATAAATGTTATAATAAGAAGATTGATGAACTGACACACCTTCTTCAAAAGAATAACATTAAGTTGCCCTCATCAGTGTCTGCTACTTCTTCTTCCGCATCTCAATCAGCAACTCCATCATCTTCATCTAAGTCACAGGACACAGGATCTACTTTTGGGCTACACAAGATGAAAGGACAAGCACTCTTGGCCTCTACAAGTCTTGCATCTCATAGATGGCTTCTTGATTCAGGGGCATCTCATCATATGGCATCTTCTATGGATATGTTCTCTTCTTTTGAGCCTTGTAATTCACCTCATATATTGATGGGTAACAATACATATATGAAGGTAAGTGGGAAGGGTTCTATTGATATGGGGGAAGGGCTTCAATGATGTACTTTGTGTTCCTTCCTTGTCCACTAATCTCCTTTCTATTTATCAAATTACTCATGGGGGTCAAGGTAAAACAGTTGAGTTCACTCCAGATAGGGTGTACATAAGGGACTTGGAGACTAGGGATATTGTTGCTATTGGGATGGTTGATCATGCATCTCGTGTATATTCCTTTTCTCATTTTGCTTCAGAAGATGATAATGTTCCTTTGACTGCATCACACACTTCATTGAGTGTGAACCATGATAGTGAGGAGAAGTTTGGTCATCTACACCTTGGTATTCTTGAGACCAGTGCTGAGCTTCCTACTCCTCCACCTCCTGCTTCTTCAGCCATTGATGCTTCTATTCAGCAGGATGATCATAGTTTTTCAGATCTTGCTTTGTGGGATGAGTATTTGACAGGGATTTCTAACTTGTTCATAGAGTCTCATACTGCAGATTTGGAGGACACACTTGAGGGGATTTCTCTCCTCTTTGATGACAGTTTCAGTACAACTGTTATCCCATCTTCTTTGTCTTTGGAGATTGACATTCATGAGTCTCCTCCATCACTTGATTTGTCATGTTTCTTGGTTCAGTTTGACCATGATTCTATTGTGGCTCATTCAAGCTTGGAGGATCTTCATCAGTTTTCAGAGGCATACATGAGCATTCATGCTTCCTCCTTTCAGTTGGACATGGAGTGGCTTCTACATCAGCTTATGGATTTGTTTCTTCCTAAGGGAAGATGTGTTGCTTGCAGACATTGGGTCATCTTTTGTTTTCAGGCATTCTTCATCAGCATTGGAGCTTCTTCATCATGGGGGGGATATCTTATCTCTCTACTTCCTTCTTATGGGGGGGTATTTGATTGTATATACATGATGCATGTTGTCCTTGGGGGGTATCATTGAGTCCTCCATACATCATGTTGTCTTGTTTCTTTTGTTTTGTTTTCTCTCTTTTGGAGAGGAGTTTTGTCCCACAGGGTTTTCTCCTTTTCTCCGCTTGTGAGAGATTGTTTGCATTTGCATTGTAAATGGGTACCTAACATGGCCTAGTAGCCGGGACCCATGGTCATAGTCTTTGCATAGTTTGCATAATAATCTTCTCCCTAAGTTGCACTTAAGGGGGGGTGTTGGTGTGAATAATTGTCTTGTACCTAGCTTATTCATTCACTAGGTAAATTAGGGGACATATTCACATGGTTAAGTTTACTTAGGTAAAAGATTCCTTCTAGAAGGCTTAGTTGGCTTATCTAGAACTTATCTTATCTAGCTAGGATGCATCATTTCCTAGGTGATTAGGTTGTTGGTTGTCTCATGTCATAGGATCATGACATTTGTCAACATCATATTCATACCTATCTCTCAACCTTGCCCATATAAGCAAGGCATCTCATGTACATTTGTATTCAAGCTTCAATCAAGCAATCAATCAATCTTGCATTGTGAAGCAAGCTTTCTTGCCATTCTCTCTCTTGTGGAAGTGGTTTTGGTCGCAACTGATCTTGGGGGTGTTGAGGAGTCACCATCAACTCCTACACTACTAATACTATCGTTAATATATTATTAAGCATTGTGTTGAGTGATGAATTGCTAAGTACATGTTCAAGTTTTACTTTTAACACAATTAAAATATGAACTATAAGGTGATTTTAATTCCAGGCATCCATAATCTTAGTGAAATTGCATTATAATTCACACACCAATACTCAATCTCCATGACTACTTATTAGATCCACAAAAAAATTATATGAATTCATACTTTAATCAAGGTACTTTAATTGGTTCATTAAACCAAAGCCAAAATTAAAACATACATCAATGCATAATGACAAAGAATATTAATGAAATATCATTGATCAAATTTCATTAATAATTCATGTAAAATGTTATAGTCGGAGAGACGATAAGACTCAAAATAAGGGAACAAAACAAGATTAGTCGCTAGTCCTTTGAGTTTTATAACCTTGTCGCAGAGTTCTAAATTTCCATAACTTCTTGATTCCCTGACTTGGTTCACTTTGTCAAGTTGCAAGTCTTTGTTGGTCATCTTTGTAGTCGGTGGAGGATGAGAGAGTTATTTCAATATAGAAAGACTTAGACAATGGTGAAGTTCATGCATACATAATCTTTGAGTTATGGTGTGTGGATTTATTCTACTTTTGCTAAGTAGTTTTCCAATGGATTATCTATTATTGGAATGATAGATTTTTGGTTAGTTTCATTGTTGTGAATACTATCACTCAAAGTTGTGGTTTTGGTGCTTTTCTAAGCATTAGTCTCTAGTCCTACGATTTTAATAACCTTGTCACAAAGTTCTAAATTTTCATAACTTTTGGATTCCCTGAATTGGTTCACTTTGTTGAGTTGCAAGTATTTGTTGGTCATCTTTGTGGTCAGTGGGTCAGAGGTTTCAAAAACTTTGAAACTTCATACTTTGGTTCTAAGGTTCCAAGTTTCAACGACCACGTGACATTATGGACTTATCTTGGCCGTCAAAGGCACCATCATCTGACATCTCATTGAATGCTATGCATGAAATAACCTTGAGTTGTCTTTTCAGGAATCTCAAAAAGTATCCAAGTTTAAAGGCTATCCTTTCGAGGAATGAAATTGAATGCCACATTTAATACATGTCCTATAAAAAATAATGGCATAAGTGTGTGGAAAATTTTTACTTAATCATTTATCCTACATTGTCATTCTTTACCAATGCCAATACTTCTCAAGTGCAAACATTCTATCTTCACAAATTTGCACTCATACAGAGTGGAATTCAAAATCACTGGTCTGGCGTGAGGGACACTGAAATTGGGCACATCAATTTGGAGGATTTTTTGGTGCACCTAGAGCAAAGGGAGAGAACAACATTGGAAGATAAAGTTCTACAAAGTGGTTTGGTGCATGCTAGAGGTTTTCTTGAGGCTATACAAAGCATTGACTTGGTGATTGTGTGTGCAAGGGGCTACATTCCAGAGACTCAGAAAATTAATCAATCATTGTAAGAATTACTCCTGAACTAATTTCCCACACATTAGGCATTCCAGAGAGGGAAACTGTAGAGGAAATGTCTATAGTTGTTGGTGACAAGTTTTTCAAAATGAATGAGGAATGGTGCAAAAATTCCATTGTAAGGAATTGGTTGAAGTCTCAGAAAAAGGGTAAGTCTTAGTTGCCCTCAAAGCCTAAAAAGGTTCATTTTAAGGATTCAATTTTAGATGCTATCACCTTGCTACATCGTGTGGTTGATAATGCATATTTAGAGTCTTTTGAATTTAGGATGTGCCATTTTATTCTGTTGATTTGTAGTGAAAATAAATTCATTTAATAGGTTGACATTATTAGTTATCATTTAAATGAGCAATTGATAATTTTTTAGCAAATTGTTGCCTTCCACATGTGCTCATACCTAGTTTACATTTTAGCTAGTCAAGAGGTTGTCTAGGTAGGGTTGGAACTACAAAGGTCTCCAAAACTGGACATGCTTGTGTATAGAACTTTTCCACAACTCACTAAGGAGGTTGGAATGAGGAATTTTTTTTGTGTCAATGACACATTTTTAAAGGAAATTGTGAGAAGAATTGATGGAAAACCTGAGCTTCGGGTTTCACCTGAAGTGGCTGCTCTGTTATTGAGGTTTGCAAGTTTCTAAATTTAGTTCAACAAATTTACTTATCTTAGAATAGGAGGCTTTGAGAAGGCTCCATTGAAACCTCCTTGTTACCCAAGTGATTTATGGTTTTTCTTGAAGTTTGTCGGTAGATGGTTGTTGTAAATGTTAAATATCCAAACATGGGAAAGAAGGGGTATGATTTTCTATTCTCCATTCCTTCATTTTCTTTCAAAAGTAATAATATTACTAGGGGTGTGCAGAAATCCCTGAATGAATTCAATTTTCATTGTTTTCCCATGAAAACTAATTTTGATAGCAAGGGTTATGTTAAGCAAAATTTGTATGGAGCTGACAACTATGAACATTGCCCTAATATTGAAGATTTTTGGGAAGACTGTACATATGAAGGTGAGGTGTATACAATAAATTTCATGAGATTGACCCTAAGGTAAATACAAGATTTTGGTATTTCTTTCAATATTCCAAAAGATGCACAAGAAGACTTGGTGATCATTGATCCCAAATATCGGGCCCCTGCTAGTAAGCCCTTGTACAAAATTAATTGGCCAGAGGATGAAGTTTCAGACTTAATGGTCCTTTCTGCCCTTATTTTGAGAAGAATTTTAGACTAGTTTAATGGAAAATGGCACCAAAGTGTGGGTTCTCCCCATGAGGAAAGAGTTTTGCAGAGAAAAGAGCAAGGGATTGTATAGGCCTTTGGCATAAATATATCAACTGGAAAGTAGTCAATTAGGCCATTTGGCACTAGTTCATAGTCAAGAGGACATGTGAGAAGCCAAAATACATTGGGTCCAAGCTAAAATAAATTTTTGAAAGAGATAGTGTACCCTCGGTACCTAAGAAAAAGGCTAGTCAAGAAAAGCCAGTGCCTATAGACTTTGGTGCAGGAGCACCTTGTGAGTTTTCAGCCTCCATGAGGCGATTCTATTTTTGTCTTGAGTTTGATGTTTTAAAGATGTAATAAGGTCTATTTATACCACATTTGATGTAATTGAGTCACTTTAGGTCCTAGGGAGTCATTTTATAAAAGTTGCTTAAATATTGCAAAAATTGCCAAAAGTTGTCATGGAAAAATTGTAAAAGTTGCAAAATGGGAAGTTGAAGGGTAAAATTAGTTTAGAAGTTTAAAATTCAGTTAAAATTAGCTTTAATTTGTTGTAAAAGGGATAAAAATTACCTCTTTCATCATTGTAAGGTAGGGGAGTTGGTGTATGGAAGAAAAACTTCAATAAAGAACACTATTTTGAGTATTTTCCAACATTTTGCTCTAAGATTTAGTTTAGCACGTGTTTGTATAGAATGACCAAGCTTGGAATTGATTTTTCAAGATGGTATTATTATCCCCTCTCCATTCCATTTTTTTTCATTCAATTTCGTTAAGTTTTGCTCCAGATATTTCAAATTTACTCCAAGCAGTTAAGATTTAGATTTGAAGGTGGCAACAAACAATCAAAATTCAGTAACTCTTAATTTATCTAATGAAATATCATAAAAATTGGTTTGAAGGTTTGTGAGGATATAATCTTCAAGATACTTCAAGTTGCAAGGTAAAAAGAAAAGTTCTTATTCCTTTTAAAGGAGGCCCTAGGCTGTCCCAGCCTTGATTTTTTCCATTTGAAGAGCCTAGAGCAAGGGTTTAATGAATTTCTGCATTGGTGAGTGATTTATGAGTTTTTAAACCTCACTAATTACTATCCATGGTTATTTTTAGTTTTTGAGTTGATTTAGTGGTACATGCTTTGTAATTTTGACCTATTTGGGGGCTTGTAGCAACAATACAGTCAATTTTGAGGCTAATATTTCCAAAAAAAATATACTTTATTTTGTAGTATGTTTAATAAGGCTGAAATGGGTCCTAGAATCTATGATTATTTTAGGGAAACTCTACCTGGTTTGTAGGATATGCCTGATTTTAGTGTTTTGGTCTACTATAAGCAAATGAGTGTTTAGGGTGTAAAGGTTGGAAAAATTGATGAATCTAGGATTTATAAGATTGTTATTGGTTTGATCCTATCTTAAAAAAGGTGTTCAAAGTGTTTTATGAGATCAATGAGTGTATTAGTTTATATTTCCTTTTGTAGTGTCTTTGTGCCTTGTGAAATCAAGTTTCTTTGAAGAAGTTGAGTTGGTGAAACCCTAGTACTGCATCAAACTTTGAAGGAATTTTTCAATAAATAATTGATGATAATTCTTTTCCCACATTCTTTGAAGTTCCCACTTCACTACGAGATGCTTCTATTTTTGTTTAATGAACTGAAAAAAAATAAAAGAAAATGTAAGTGTTGAAAGTAGAGAAACTGGATTAGTGCTAGTGGCATCTTCCATAACATGGTTAAAGAAAGCAACTGAGAAGAAAAGAAAGAATATTCCTGCAATGAAAATTGAAGTAGATACAGTTTCCGTGCTACTACAAGGTCACCAAAAACCCAAAAAGGCTAAGAGGATGTCATGAATTGCCACCTATTCCACTACTGGGCATCGACTGCTGGAGATTGTTGATCCAGTAAAGGACCTAAATGAAAATGAGATAACAAAAGTTGAATACAAGGTTAGTCATGTTGATATGGTGCCATCTACTTTAGAAGGTGATGTATATCATGTCAATTACTCTATTAATACATTGATCAAAAGAGTAAAAGAACTAGAAAATGAGAACCTTTAGTTGCAATCTCATAATCTTTCTTTAAGAAATTTTATTTCATCAATTGTGACTTTGACCACTGAGGAAGCCTCAAGCTCAAATGTTCAAGGTATTGATTCTAGCATTGTGCAACAAGTCAAGAAAATTTTACGTTATGCTAAAGCTTCCGGTGAATGGATAGAAGGGCTTTATCAAGATGGAATTTTCCACTTTACTAAATTTAAGCAATTCTTTGTTAATGTGTCTAATAAAAGAAAGGAACTGGTCGGTGAGCTCCAACAGATCAGGAGAGAACATTGTAGCACATTTTTTCTTTCAAAGGAAATTGAAGAATTAGTCTCCATAGAGCACTCTTTGTTAATAAGAGAAAAATTGGTGGATGACCCTAAAGAAATTGATCCTAGTTGGTATGATTCATTAATGGAGTGAAAATTGACAGTATATGAAGATTATATGAAGGATATCAATAAAGTGTTAGAAAAATACTTTGACATATTGGTGCAAATCAAGGACAACTTTAATGCTCTTGAAGTGGACCTCACAGATGGGTTCGATGAAAATGTACTAGATCTTGTAGACATATTGAGGGAATTTAAAGAGGTGTATCATAGAGAAGTAGTTGATCTTAAGAAAATCACTACAAACTCGTTCAAAAAATGGAGTAAGTTACAAACCTATATAAGTGCATTTAATTCATAAAGTGAGAACATCTATGAAATGCTAGTTGAGTTAGACCATGCACTTTCAAGATGGGGGACAAGACTGCAAATCACCATGACTCCAGGAAGCAAAAAAATCACCGCAATTGTCACAAAGTATCAGTAATATACGAAAAGAGTAAAGGCACAAGAGGCGTTACTGAAGGAGTAGGAGGTGGAAATAATTGAAAGTGAAGGAGTTGGTGTTGGGACCATTGTTTAGTTTTTAATTTTTATGTTATTTTCTTTAATTCGTCTCTCTTGATACTTCAAAGAATTTTTATTTTAATTTCTAAAACGGTTGTCTTCAAGAAACCATTATCAAGACAAAAAAAACTCTTGCTATTTTTCATTACTTTTTTGTTATTTCAATATAGAAATACAATGGTGAAGTTCATGCATACATAATCTTTGAGTTATGGTGTGTGGATTTATTGTGGTTTTATTGAGTATTTTTCGAGTGGATTATCTATTATTGGAATGTTTATCTGTGAATAAATATTTTATGGTGATGGATGTGTAAGGATTTCTTAGTATAATTTAGGTGATTTGGTAGTTTAAGCTTTTATTGTTTAAGTTGTGTGGATGCCTTTATAAAAAATTTATGTTGAAATGTTAGCTTCTATTAGCTTATAATTTATGGATGTTGAACTATTAGCTTCTGTTCAAGGAATGGATTAATATTCCTTTCATTTATTTATCAAAGATTGTGTGAATGGCAATGCAATAGGAATTTATAACTAGTGTGATAAGTGTTGTTCTTTAAAAATTCAATGTAGAATCACATATCAAATTCAATACCATGGAATACAATATAAAATATAAAATATCACAATTTCATGGAATACAATATAAAATATCATCAACTACAATTTGGAATATGATTCATGAAGATTAAAGTGCAATATAAAATTAAATATCATGAAGTGCAATGATTCACAATTTCATTGAATACAATATAAAATGTCTTCAACTATAGTTTGGAACAATGGAAACTGATTTGAACA
This sequence comes from Sequoia sempervirens, assembly GCA_007258455.2. Taxonomy (NCBI): domain Eukaryota; kingdom Viridiplantae; phylum Streptophyta; class Pinopsida; order Cupressales; family Cupressaceae; genus Sequoia; species Sequoia sempervirens. The sequence continues at coordinate 21,272 of VDFB02163214.1, forward strand.
TGAAGTGTAGTATAAATTCCTAAAAGCTTCTAATTCTCTTCCATTTCCCAAACGGAGTTAGGGTCCTCAAACTAATGTTCATGTTGAGATAAAGTAAAAGAGTTGTATTGATTCTGAGTTTGATCTTCATTTTCTTGGGCCTGTGTCTCAAATTCAAAATTCATTGTGTGGTTTGTGTCAATGTCATCTATCTCAGTCCCACTACCACTACTAGTGCCACCAGTATCAGCGTTTGGAATTGGAGTGTTGCACAACCTGGTCCCTCTTCTTTCACATGTGGACCTCCAGATTGCTAATGCCCTTTCAAAAGGAAGTTTTTTGACGTTATATATAGTTCCTTTTAACCTCAAGCAATTTTCCAAATTCTTGTCTAGTTTGTTTCTTAACTTTGATTTCAAAAACCCCATTGTACTAAAAAATCTCTCATCCTTCACCAATCCCATTATCATTGTTTGACATAAATTGATAAGTTTGAAATATTCTAATATCGAATACGCAATATTTCACTTTGACCTAAGTTTGTCCAAACCTTTTTTATTGATCCCAGTTCAAAGGCCTTCTTCATGCCCATAGATTTATACTGGTTCCTCATAGTTGTTGCAAAACTCCTATATTTTTTTCTAAGCTTAGCTTTATTTAAAATTCCTTCTATTGTCTACTCATTGTATGTTACACTTTTCAAAAATTGTTCGATCAAGATTTTTAATTGATCTCATGAAAATATTTTGGGTTATCTCAGTTTTTTAAAATTGAGGATACACAATACCCATGGCTTCAAGTATTTCATGTTGAGGGAATCTTTCACAAATCTCTAAGGAAAGAGATTTTGCAATTTCCTTCAAATTATCACTAACAAATTTAACAATTGCCATTAAAATCTTCCTCATTAACAGCTACTCTGTTAGAGCACATAGTTGTCTTACAATGGTACATTGGTATCTCATATCCACGTACACAAATACATAAGTGCTCGCTTGCATTAAGCTATAAATAATTATTAGGATAATTCAAATCAATAATATTCCACCACATGAAATAATTTGGGCCTTCTTGTGCTATATCTAGATATAGATGATCAAGGAACAAGCATGTATGTTTACATAGATTGGAATATTCATTAGTATACATAGTTCTATCTTGGGATTTCTTTACAATATTTTTCATCACATCCAACATGGGGAGAAGACTAGCTAAAGTCAAGAGCATCTCTTTATCCCTTAACCTATGTAAGAGTTCAGGAGCTTTGTCTATTGTACTATAATGCTCATACATCACTCCAATCAAGGATTGATATTCTGAAAGAACTCATTGTGTCTGCCCATGCAGGGAGATCCATCTGGTATTGACATCCTTCAGAAGCTTATTTCTTGGTGTTATTCCCTCAGCAAAATTTTGAAATTTTACGAAATGTTTGGGACTTTGATAGAAGTATGTGTGGATCTCATGGACTAGATTTTCAACTTTTGATACTGTAGGAAACTTGCTTACAATTTTGGATGCTAAATTAATTATGTGGGTCATGCAGTGAATTCCAAGCACGTATGGTGCACAATTAGTTTGTAACTTTGTGCAAACATTGATCCTTTGACCTTGCACCACTACGGCTCCATCAGTTCGTACACACACCAAATTTTTGGAAATTTCCAACTTATCCATACCTGTAATTTCATTCAAATATTTCTTAACTAGTTCAAATAGATTTTGCAATATTGAACTATCCTTCATTTCATGAACACAAAGAAGATGAGCTTGGTGAACATGTCATTCGACAATATACAAATGCATACAAACCCAAGAAGTATTTTCTACTATAGTAACTTCATCTAAAGATAATGCAATGAAATTTGAATATTTTACTCTCCCTTAAATCTTCCTTTTCTACTACAACAAGATAGTTTTCCCATTCCCATCCAACATTTACTGACCAATGTGAGAAGGGATAGTGAGGAACACACAAATAATATTATAAAGGAAAGTATTTTGGGCAGTCTGTCATAGGACACCCTTTGGACAAAATATGAAAAAAAAACACTCATTTGAACAGTTTTTGATAGGTTTTTTGCTTCCATTTCTTTTCCAAATTGAGCCTCAAGTGTACCTTTACATGCAACAAGCTTCAAAATCCTTTGGTCATGATCTTCATAATCCAAAACATACCTAATATGAATGCATTCTTCCTTTGATTTCCATCGTACGATTGATTGTTCCTTTCCATCTATGATTTGTTTTTTATAAAATTTATTGATATGCTTTTCTATAGTGTCAATCTTTAGCTACAATGTCTTGTCTCTTTCAAATTTCCAACTACAAATCGTACATCTGGACAATGTTGCACTTTCAATATCATTTTCTTTCCCCACTGGTACAATGAATGGGTACTTTGACAACCAACCAAGTTGAAAATTCCTTGTCATTTCCCACTTATGCCCCATTTTTTATTTGATTTTTCTTTTCTTGCTACCAACATCATCCTCATCTAAGTCAATTATCTCATTTTTGGCTAACTAGCGTATCCCTTGGAACATATTTTGTAGTATTTCCATCCTCATTTGATACATTTTGATTTAACTCAATGACAATCTCAACTTGACCTTTTGGTGGTGATGAGGTATTGTGAATGAATTCTTCATTAATATTTGGTGGAAGAGTTGATGATGTAGCTCCATCTTGATTTGATGGATCAGAAGCTTTGGCAATTCCAAAGTAAGACTATATGGTACCTCTATTTCTAAGTTTTGGGTGTTTTGATGGCCTCTAAGTCTCTTCACTATCCCGAGGAGTGGTAAGAGCCTCACCCTTGTTGCTCGACATATTGATCTCTCACTTTGAATAAAACTGGAAAAAATGTCTTCTTGTTTAAGGATAGAGAATATAGATCTCATTCCCTACTCAATATCATCTTTAACTTTAAGACTAAAGCAAGAATGGAAAAGAGATAAAGAAAAATTATTATTACTAATAACACTATGAGGAAATGATCACTCACCTTTAATTCTAGGTTTTCGACTTTCACTGACTTTCGAATTGAGAAGTAGAACCTCATAACTGAAAAAAATGTGTAAGAATGAATGACAGTTTCAATTTTATTTATATTAATCCATATTTGGTGAATTCCATTGGATTTTTAAATGGTATATTAAAAATTTGGCGTATCACGTGTGCTTATACAATGTTACGTTGTAATTTTCAAGGCAAAATGTGTCCTCAAATGTGATTATTTCTTAATGTTATTGGCAAAATAAGTCATCATAAGCAACTTTTTATAAATTTTAATTGGTGAAATGGGTCTTCACAAGCAACTATTTGTAAATTTTAATTGGTGAAATGGGTCTTGATACAATGTTGTTTTAATAGTATTGGTGAAATATGTAGGTGTTTTATTACATGCTTCCGGGATTCTAGGTGAAAATATTAGTTGGTCCATTTGAAACGTGTAGTTTGTTATGGCGAATTTGTTGCTTAAATATGCCTCATAAAAAAAACTCATTGGCGAATGGACATGCATTGGACCTATAGTTTGTAAAATCCAAGTGATTTGGACACCCTGTTGGTTTATGCAAATTTGCAAATTTCAACTTGGTTGATTTCTAGAATTTTCCAATTGGCAAAGATTCACCACTAAAGTTTTCCCTAGTTAATGGAGAGGAAAGGTTAGAGGGAAACCAAAAAATTTATGACAACCTTGTATGTAAATAAATGTGCATATGTTGTTGCCAACAACGCCAAATGAATTATGATTTTTGCATTTGTTGAAAAAATCATTAATTAGTAATAGAGTGAATCAAAAAAGGCATAAATGTGTAAATTTTCCTATCAACCATGATGTCAGCCAATGCAGGTTGGAAAAAATAGTGTCTAGTTGATCCTCCAAGTGGACATAAAGATTGCAGGTAAAATCACAACCTCACATGAAAAAAAACTAAGACCTCATAGTATATGGGGTGTACAAACCTATTTTACGTGAGCAAGCATGTTGTGAAATCAAGCCTTCTATTTGGGGTGACTTAACATGACTAGAAAAAGTGTACATGATAATTCATGAACTAAAAAAGTGTAGGTTGAACAACACGATGAGAAGTCAAACCTGCAACTTTATATGTAGCCTATAAGTGTAACGTGAACAATAATATGTAATTACTTCTATGGCTTCCAACAATGTCAAAAGAAAAAAAAATATGTTCTTTGCATCTGTTGATAAAAAAATGAATTGGTAAAGGATTGAATGAATGTAGGCTAAAACACATTATTTTTTGTGCATTTATTTGTGAAACATATGAAGAATTCGAAAAGAAATTTTAATTGTAAACCACAATTGCAATAAATTGTGAAGCTCACTTGCATTGAAAACCATAGTGAATGAGAGATATTATGTTGAATTAAGAGATTATTTATGGTCTTGATAAATTAAAGAAGAAGCATGTGTAGTATGTGCAAAGGCGAAGAGACAATGCAAATCTAGAGGCATTAGGTTCTATAATTTATGAAATTGAAAAGGAATCTACTCTAAAAACACTTGAAAACAAGGAGAACAAACTTAATGAGATAGATATTGTTTTAATTGAAGAGATTCTTCCCACTCTTGAGAAGTTGAGGAAGGAACATGTGTAGTATGTGCAATGGGAAAATAAAAATGTAGGAGTGGATAAACTCGAGAGATTTTGTATTGCATATGAATTTGTTTGAGTAGAGAAAGTGAAAGATGATGCTATAACTGGATTTGAACTAGTGGAGTCAAACATTTGTGAACATAGAACTAAAAAATGAACAAAAAATGAACATCAAGCACAAAAGCAAAAATTTCACCCTTCAGCTTACAACAAGCACAAATATATAAAATACAACCCAAAGTGTTTCCCAACCTACCTATAGTTTATTGATTTGAGAAAGTTGAAACACAATTTTGAGTCTACTTGTGACTTGTTATATATTTTGAAGATGTTCCTTTCATTACATGTTCGTATTGTGTAAACAACAAAAAGTTTTCATCATAATCATATTTTTTGTATAATCAAAGGTTGGGAAATACAAGGCGTTAAGAAACCTACAACCCACATAGTGTTGTAAAACCATATATATATAAGTGTATAGTAGTAGAATTGCACTCCTCACAATTTCACATACATTCTTGCACCTACCTTAGTGTCCAATCCATTAGCATCTTGTGTAGGTTCATTTTAGCCCCTACATTGGCCTTTTTCCCTTCTCAAGATGCTCCAACATCCCTTTTTAGTAGCCACCCTTGCATGTCTGCTTTGCATCATATCTTGAACTTTTCACATTCTTGTTATTTTGTAGTGTGACATGTCTAGACACTAGCACACCACTCAGATGTCTACGTGCCACATTAGCGTCCTGCGATGTCTTAGTGCTTAAAAAATTGTCTCTGGTAATTCTTCCCACTTTTCCTCATCTTTTATCAGTGGTAATGGTTTGGCATGTCTTGTAACAGCTGGAGAAGCTTCTTTTCCCTCATAAAAAGCTATCCTTTTAGTTCATTTTGCTCTCTAACTTCTTCTATCTCAACTCTCTTCTACTTTTAGCTCTTCTCTAGCTTTGGCTCTAGCTCTCCACTCTCCAATTATTGTTTGTATAAGCCTCATATAGCTTGCTACACCAACATTCTTACTTATTTTCAAGTTCTCTTTGCAACATTCTCTAAAAGCTCTCACAATTCCCCCTACAACACTCTTGGCTTCCTAAGCCTTGCTTGCACCTTTGTGCATCCTGGGATTCCATATCCCCTACCATTTCCATCCTTACTTTGTGATACGAGTTCTCTTACTTGAGCAAGGATTGCTTTTATCACCTCTTTTGTGATACGGGTTCTCCTCCTCAAGTGGGTTTTTCTTTTATCACTCATACTTAGTGGTGTGGGTTCTACTACTGAGCGGGTTTTGCTTTCACCACATACTTTTTCCATTTTGGTTACTCTCTTTTACTCTATCTTCTTGGATTTCTGTGGAGGTGGGAACACCAAAATGGGGGTTTGACTGAGGAAAACCCCTATACAGCCCCAACACTTTCTCCAAATCTTACAGACATAGATATTGAAGATATCTACTAGTTGGAGGCTTCATTACTCAAATTTTTGTGAGCATATTCTTTCCTTTCTTCTTTTTCTCTTTATCTTTTCTACTTTACTTTATTTCACTTCTATCACTTTTTTTCATTTTCGTACATTTTGTAATTTCTTAGTAATCTAATTCTTAGTAGTCATTTAGCCATTTTCTATGTTAAATTCACTCTCTGGTCTATATAAGACACAAGCACAGTTTTGAGATGCCAATGTGTCACTCTATCATCTATAGTCTATGCTTATGTCCTTTGGCCATGAGCTTGTCAGTTTATCAAGAAAATATTTGTGACCTGCTCTTTCGGATTCTAGAACTCTCACATTGTTCCTAAGGTAGTTTAGGGCAGTTTTCCCTGTGAGGCTCTCTGAATGAAGAGAGCTCATGAGTAGCGAATCCCCCTTCTCTAAATTTTGGTGAAATTGACATGAAGAGAAAATCTTTCAAAAAAACTAGGAATTTATTTACCCCTACGTGGCAGGGTTATAAGTTTTGACTTGTTGCTCATAATTCAAAACCGTTTGCACGGTTGGAAAGGTCTCCTAGAGAACTAGTTCAGCCCCTAAAATATTAGTGCCTTTGGTAGTTGAATTTTAGGGACCGACACAAGTTTTGACCTCAAATTCTACTCTGAAGACCTCCGAAAACACAAATTACTAGAACATAGAAAATACTGAAAAAAACAGTAATGAATTTAATATCTTCTTTTATCAGTTCAGTATCTAATTTTATTCAAAATGTTAATGATATTCCATTTCATGCATGTGATGGTGACTTGGCTTTTCCTGTGTCACTTTATATCTTTGATCCTTCTCATAGAAGTCCTCTTGCTTCAGAGAATATTTTGTTGCAAGAAGAAGAAATCATAGATACCTTTCTTAATGTTACTTTACCTTCTACTCATTCCAATGCACTCTCTTCTAGAGATGATGCATTTGTGAATGAAGAATCTACTCTTTAATCCAATGCACTCTCTTTTAGAGATGATGCATTTGTGAATAATGAATTTCTTATCTATTCCAATGCACTCTCCTCTAGAGATGATGCATTAGCGAATGATAAGTCTCCTTTCACATTTAATCCTATTTGGATTGATGTTGAGAACATGTCTTCAAATAATTTTTCTACTAGTCAAGTGATGATTCTATAAATGTAATCTATCTTTGCTTCCCCTTAAAGGCCTAAGATATCGATCATTTACATGAATCTAGTTGGTTCTTCTCCTAAAAGGGTTTGTTCTATTAATGGTATTCCATTCGATAGTGATTCTCTTGATCTTTCTAAGGCTCGCTCTTATAGAGCGGTAGCCCATACTTATGAGAATAGAATGAATAAACAACCAAGCCTTCCTCAATCCCCTAAACCTACAACTAAAGCACCCAGTGATTACAATCTTGTCAAGCAAATATAAGTTACTCTGGCTAAGATCTCACTGTGGGACTTGCTTCAGTATGGTTCGGTTTACCAAGGTATGCTTCAGGAGGCCTTACAAAAGATCCTCTTGCCTTCTTCTGCTAGGCTGGTAGATCTTGATGTGTTGATAGCTTGTATTCATGTGGATTTGTCGAATATTACATTCTATCTATAGGAACTCTCACATCCGGAAGCACAAAAGCAAGCAGATCCTCTAATGATCATAGTCAACATTAATAAGATTGACATTAGACGTACTCTCATTGATTCTGGTTCCACACTCAATGTGTGTAGTATTGATCTATTGCCTAAGATTAATATTGACTCATCTTCTCTTAATAATTCTTTTGTTGTCATTCATGGGCTTGACAATGTTGGTTGAAAATCCCTAGTCATGATAGTCTTGCCTTTGAGGTTGAGACCTGTTACTGTACCTACCCTAGTATATGTTATGTCAAAAAAGTTACCATATAACCTTATTCTTGGTAGACCATTGATTCATGCTATGGGTGCAGTCTCATCTACCTTGCATAAATCAATTAAGTTCATTGCCAACAATAAAGTAGTCATAGTCAAAGCTGACCCTGAGGCTATGCACATATGTGAGATGGAAGTTGTTGGTTAGGCTTTGATTGTATCTAATCTTATCCCTTAAATTTCTTGCAATGTGTCAATGTTTAATCCAATAGTACCTACTACAACGAATACTCTTGAGATAGATGTCCCTAAGGAAGATCCTTTTGAAGCAAGAAATCTCAAGTTTTCTCCTACCTCTTCTCAAAAGAATGCATGTCTTGGTAATGATTGGAGTTCTTTAGACTTTAAAAATTCCTTCATTTAGGAATATAAAGTCGACCGAATCCACTTAAACGTCTCAATGACATCATCCAAACTTGCTATCATAGAGGATTATTCTTTTGTATCACAGGGTAGTATAAGTAATAATTGTTATGTTCTTAGTGTTGATCCTCCTTCTAAGGAAGATGATTATGCTTCTGCTAAAGAAGATACTATTGACAATCCCATTAAAGAGGATGATGGTGATCCCATAGAGGAGTGTGATCCCCATTGTTGGGACAATTCTCTTTATGAGGATCCTTCTCTTTAAGATTTGAAAACACGTTATGGTCTTGACTTTAAGCTTGTCTCTAAATATGGTTATGAGCATAAAGGTTGTGGGTGTAACGAACAAGGCATTTAGGTCCCTATAGAATTTACACCCCATAAGCGTAATTTAGGGCTTGGTTGCTTGAATGAACGATCTAAATGGGAGCCAAGATTGAGAGATAAGAATTCTTCTCAACCTCATTTTGTTGAAAAGATTCTTCTTCCATTGTCTTCTATCTTCATGCCTTCTTCTTCTTCTTGTGAAAAGTCAAACTTTTCTCCACAAGGGAAAGGCTTGCTTCCTACTCACCATTTGTTTGAGCAAGAGTGTATTTTTTTGTAGCTTCTAAAAGTCTTCCTAATCACTCTTCCTTCTCCTACACACAAAAAATCTCATGAACATGATAAAGAAAAACATCCTTTCTATGCATACCATCGAGTGCTTGGCCATTCCACTAGTGAATGCAAATCCTTGAAGGATAAAATAAAACAACTTCTTGATTCAGGTGTCATCAAACCCCCATTTGATTGGCACACCTTTCTTTACTTCACATGACAAGTGATATCAAGGTCTACCGCTATCCTGTATGTTCTAAGTATTTTTCATAGTTCCCCTCCCTTGTGTGTTGGGGTCAGTGATAGCTTATTATAAAGATGTGTGTCCTCCTTAAAGGAACCTCTCTCTTCTTCATCTTTCAAATGCAGCGTCCCTTGAGTGGACCTCTTTTCTCTTTTGAAGGGTTCTTGAGGGACCTCTTTGAAATCCTTTCTCCTTCGAATAAATTCTATGGTGTCTAGCTTGGGGGCAACTTGACTAGACCTCGCTTTTCAAATAGTGCATCCCTTGAGATGACCCCTCTTCTTTTGAAAGGTTCCCAAAGGACCCATTTGAAAGCCTTCCAACTTGTTGATGATCTATGCAATTTTTTGCTTACTTTCCTGTGTGGCCACTTTCACTTTTTTAGGTGCGCCTTTGAAGCCACTTTCTGACTCTACGAAGTCCCCTTCATTTGATTTCCTCCATGTGAGAGATCTTAGGGGATACCTCCCTACAAGTCTACGAAATTATAAGGTGCTTCTTCTGAGCTTCCTCCATGCAAGAGATCTAAGGGGTGGGTCCCCTTTAGGTCTACGGGTTTTTAGGGCACTTTCTTTGGGCTTCCTCCATGTGAGAAATCTTGGGGGACA
>VDFB02163215.1:0-23299 GCA_007258455.2 Sequoia sempervirens
AGTGTGATTTTTAGAGAGATGAAACCTTCCACTATTGAGTTGTAGCCATAACAAGAGGAGAAACATAATAAGGAGGTTGTTCATATTCCACCTACTTTGAAGGAAGAAGAACTAAACACTTGTTGGACCTGATAATGAGGAGAGCTCAAGTAACTTTGAAATTTTTGAAGAAGAAGAACCTCAACCTTGGCCTTTAAGGAGGTATACACGAGTTAGGTGGCAATCAAAAAGTTTTGGTTATTCATTATTAGATTCCAGTTGCATCTTTACTTTCATTACTAACACTGATGAGCCTAGGATGGTTAGAGAGGCAATGGATATGAGTGATTTAAATTATTGGATGCAAGCCATGGATGAGGAGATGGCTTCACTAAAGAAAAATAAGACTTGAGATTTGGTACCTTTTCTTGTTGGACGTAAACCTATTGGTTGTAAATGGGTTTTCAAGAAGAAGTGTGGTCCTGATGGTAGTGTTGAAAAGTATAAGGTGTGGTTGGTCGCTAAGGGGTTTTCCTAGGTGGAGGTAATTGATTATGGGGAGATATTCTCTCTTGTAGCAAAGCTAACATCTATCTATATTTTTGTCACTTGCAGCAACATATGACTTAGAACTGGAATAGATGGATGTGAAGACAATATTCCTTCATGGTGATTTGGAGGAAGAGATTTACATGTCTTTTCTAGAGCATTTCATTGAAAAAGGTAAACAAAATTTGGTTTGCAAACTAAAGAAGTCTCTTTATGGTTTGAAACAATCTCCTAGAATGTGGTACCAAAAGTTTGATACCTATGTGTTATCATTGGGATTTCAAAGACCTAAATCAAACCATTGTGTATATTTTAAATCTAATAATGGTCACATTATTATTATTTTCTTATACGTAGATGATATGTTGTTTATTAGGAATGGTAAAAGTATGATTTCATATTTGAAGTTTCAGTTGTCAGCATAGTTTGAGATGAAAGACCTAGGTGCAGCTAGGTACATTATAGGAATGGAGATCACAAGAGATAGAGCTAACAAAAAGCTTTGGTTAAGCTAGAGCAAGTATGTGAACTCAGTGTTGGAGAGATTCAGCATGGTAGATTGTAGATAGTTAGTTGTTCCTGTGATGCAGGGGGAGAAGCTTTTTGTGAACAATTGTCCAAAATATCCTACTGAGATGGAGGACATGACCAAAGTACCATATGTAAGTGTAGTTTTCAATATGATGTATATGTGATGGTGTGTACAAGACCAAACATTACCAAAGCAATGGGAGTCCTTATCCGTTTTATGGCTAATCCTAGATAGGTGCATTGGGATGTTGTTAAGAGAGTGTTTACATATTTATCGGGCACTTCTGAGTATGCCTTTTGTTTTCATGGTTATCCTACTAAACCTTAGCATTTTGTGAGTATTCATGGATATGTGGATTTAGATTGAGCAGGTGATATTGACAACAAAAGATCCACCAGTGGTTACGTGTTATGATGTTTGGTGGTGCTATCAGTTGGATGAGTAAGTAGCAGGTTGTAGTCACATTATCCATGATAGAGGCAGAGTATATGACAACCACTCATGCCTATAAGGAAGCTATTTGGCTTAAGATATTGTGTTTTGATATTGGTTTAGATGTAGGTTAGATTACTATTTGTTGTGATAGTCAAAGTGTGATTTTCCTAGCAAAGAATCCTACCTTCCATGCTAAAACAAAGCACATCAATGTTCTATATCATTTTGTTTGTGATATGGTAGTAGATGAAAAGGTGAACTTGGAGAAGGTTGACACTTTGGTGAATGTTGCAGATGCACTAAAAAAACTAGTGAGTACAAATAAGTTCAGATAGTGTTTTGGTTCCATGGGCCTTGGGGCCCTTAGCAAATGATTTTGTATGACTCTCGATAGGTCTTTAACAAGTGGGAGAATTTTGGGATTAAGGTGTCTCAATGTTAGAGTTATAATATTGATTTAATTGATGTATTATAGTATTTATTTGCATTATTTAATTACCTATGGTTCTATGTCATTATTTGGGACCCACTGGCTAGGTGGTATCCCCATTGGAGGTGACTGAATCACACATAATCATCCCAAGTGGACATAGGCATCCCACTTTAGAATATTTGACCTATGAAAAATTCTATGATGTGTCATAAGGAATCTTCATGCATGAGAGAAAGTTGGCACCCAAGTTGGGTTATGACAGGTTGTAAGAGAATTGGGTATTCTTGGTTAGTTATGGCAGATTCTCTTATAGCTATAAGTGATGTCAGCTATGATAGATTCTATGATAGTTGTAAGATGTGTAAGGAATCTATCATAAGATATTTTTAGCATGTTCTAGGTTCCCAAGCTTGAGGAAGGAATATTTGCATGTTTGACAATTGTAAGGGGTGTAGGGGAATGGTTTACATGTGTCCAAATGCATGTCTATGGCCTAGGACATTGTGTCATGTGGATTTGGATGCCTCTCTCCTTCTAGATGCTTCTTGAAGCTTGTATCTCTCTATATATTGAGTTTCTTTCATTGTAGAATGCATAGTTTGTTTATAGGTAACGAAGTGCTATTGATATCACTCTAGAATAGGTGTTTGTTTTGAAGCACTTGTAGAAGAAGGCTATGTACTTGAGGTTGTATTGTAATTTATTTTGAAGTAATACAATAGTACTATGCTTTTGGAGGGTTGTATTTTTTACCCAAAAGGTTTTCCCCATGTATATTTGGTGTCACTGCTATATGTGGTGTTGTTGTTCTATTCATTTATTCTTTGTGTGCTTATCTTATTGTAACTGTATAAGGTGTCAAAAGAAATTTTTGTAACTCTACCCCACTTAGATTAGTGTAGGAAGCTATTTTTTCTCACCTGGCTTCCTTTCACGATGACGATATGATGGTGAAAGAGGCATTTAATGTTTTTGGTCCAACCTTTAGAGGGATATTTTTTGAGCCCATCATAGGACAAGAAAAACCATTATGCATTTCGATCCATGCTTTTAGTTTTTCATATGTATCTTGATAGAGTTCATGCACAAATAGAAATTATTTAGTGATCACGTTCTCTACATAGAAAGGATCAATTAATATCCCATTAGTAGGCTTGTCATTGATTCTTCCATCCATGTAAAGAGGACCATGGGGTGCATGCTTGATTATATAATTTTGTGAGAAAGAAATATCAAGGGGAATTTTGACTGACCCCTTATGAGGTTTAGCTTCTATAAACAACACCACTTTAACTGGTTCATCCACATTTTCATCTTTTATGTTTTCATCATCTATGTCAACATTCATCACATCATTCTTTGTTTCACTAGCTTTGACAAATGAAATAGTATGTTTCGACATGGGATTTGTAAAGATTTGTAAATTTTGGTTAGGAGGAGCTATAGGCTTATTACCTTGATCATTCACACCTCCAATGAGAAGATTATTAGAAGCAATGAGGTCTTGCACAAGACGTTTAAGATGCTTATAGTATTTTGTATCATGTCCATTTTGTTGGTGATAATGGCAATAAGAATTTGGTCTATAGTTTGAGGGTAATGGTTTATTAAGATCAAGAGCTTTGACAAGAGGTAGAGAAAGTATATTCTTTTCCACGAGCTACAACATGATATTATGAAGGGTGTCGAGTAGAGGGGTAAATTTTCTACTCCTATCCACAAAGGTAAAAGGAGTTGTCTTTATAGCATCCACTTGGTTATCAACTTGTTGATTTGGTTGAGGGGAATTAAGTTGTGAAAATCCCCTATTCTATTTCTTGAAAGGTTTTTAGTTATTTTGAGTTACGTATTTAGAATTTTTAGGACAAATAGGGGGATTTTTCACATCTTGGATGTAAGAAAGCCATTGATCTAGGTGGATCCTGGAAAACTTGAAAATTTCACAATCTCAGAATCTCATGAAACTAGCATCATCACATAGAGCTCGCTGACATGGTCCTGACGCAACTTGAACGAGCTTAAAAGGAGTTCGTATGCAGAAGTTATGCGCAGTCAAAGGTCCGGTCAAACACGCGAATTAGGCATTCAAAAAGGCAAAAAAAATGATCATTTCAAAATGAGACAAAAATGACACCAAGTTGTAGAGCTCGTCGCGTTGATTCCGGAACTATATTCGGTTTCGAAAACGAAGTCCGTATGAGCAAAATAGAGCCGGTCAAAGTTTGCAGACGAAAGGAGTTGACCAGTCAAAATGATGACGTGACATGGTGACAAGGCAGCGGATGACGTGGACCAATCACAGGTTGAAACGTGTCATCCAATCAACAGTCTGTACAATGACGAGGCATCAACGTGGTCCGATGGTAGGCTGACACGTGGTAGTCTTCGATCAATCAACAATTGACAGGTGGCATCACCTAGGCTTGACATGTGGCATTGGCGGCTAAGTCAAAAATGACTTAATGAGGTAGTGGGGTTTGAACCTGCGACCTCCTTCATGCTATTTTCAAACCCCACCACTAGGCCACATATTTTCTTTATGAATTATTATGGGAGTAGTTTTATTTGAATAGTCAATAAAGCTATTTTTGGGAATATACAAGATTCGAACCCCTTCCCAACTACAAATCCGCCCAACTACCAATATTGTTGGCAAGATTTTAGGGAAGTCTCCCTTGTCTTTAGGGGAAAAACTTAAAAGGAGGAGAGGATGGTGGGATCACCACCCACCATTTTCTCTATAAGATTTAATTGCTTTTTCAAAGCCTTAGAATAAGGCTAAATCCCTTTTTCCTAGAGGCCTAAATTATCCCATATTTTTAGAGGCCTAGAATATTTTCCTTTACACGGAAATATTAGGAATAGTATTCCTAAATTAAGGGGTCAAATAAAACCTTACATAAAATATTCCCTAAATAATAGAGAATAAATCCATTCGTAACCATTCAAATGGAAAGAGAATTATTTTGAGGGGATATTATCCTTCCAAAAATTATTAAAGGAGGATATTATTGATTTTTTTTCTTGTAATAGGAGATATGGGTATATTTGCAAATAATATGGTTTTAGCCCATATTAGCAAATAAATTTGTATAAAAGGGGGAGAGTTTTGGCTTGAAAATAAGCAAGTCTACTTGGAGAAATAATTCCTTTGTGAGAGTTGAATTCTTTTTGAGAGGAAGAATTGCAAGGTGTTGTTATACACCAAAATTGTAAAAGTGAGAGATTGTGAGGAATTTTGTGCAGGTTTTTGAAGCTTGAATATTGTAAGAAGGCATCTTAAGGTGCTTGGCGATATTAATAAAAGTGGTCCAACATTGAGAAGCGGACCCGAAGACATAGTCCTGATTGGACAAACTCCGTTATCAACTTGCATCTGATTCTTCTATCTCCTATCTTATTATTCTTCCATCTCCTATCTTACATTCTCTCTAATTTATTTCCAATATTTTCAATTTGGCATTTAAGTTCTAATTACAACATCTTAGTAATTAGTTAATTTCATTGAGTTTTGTAAAGGATTAAGTGAACTTAGTCTGTAATTTCAATGGTTAAACAACATAATCACACAATTCTGTCTGAATTGGGCAAAAATTGTAATTAGGATTAATTTGCAAGTTATTTTGTAAACCTCTAATTCTGGATCAACCATATTTTTGATAATCACAAAAGGTTGTACATAACTGTGTGAAGGATGCAAATTTCAATATCTCGAGTTTGGTTTGGATTTTGTTTTGTAAATTGGAAATAAAAATTCATTGAAGGTTCATATCATGAATCTTAATGTTTGTTTGTGAATAAAGCATTTGATAGCATGCTATGAAATCAGTAACCTTTTCATCATCCTTTTTCTTGCATGTCATTAAATTAGCTAGGGTCATCTTGGGACCCATCTGAATGTGAAAGTGGTTGTAAAAGGCATCAATAAACTCATTGAATGAACCAATTGAGTTATTCATCAAGGAGAAAAACCACTCTAAAGTAGTATCCTTCAATGACCTGGGGAATATTTTAGCCAAGAGCTTATCTTCAAAGATAAAGTCGCTACATAGGGTTGCATAAGAGAAAACATGGCTAACAGGATCTCCTTTCCCACCATATTTCTCAAAGCTAGGAAATTCTATACTTTGTGGCATTTGTGCTCTCAATATCTCCAAGGATAATGGATTGGTTTTGATGTATTGCAAAGGTTGACCGTTGTTGTTTTGTTGTATGGTTGTGATTTTTTGTTGGATTCCATGCTTTGCAAAAGTGTTTTAATGATGGAATCATTGTTGTTATTGTAAGGTGGAGGGAAGTAAGGTGGATTTGTGTATGTACGCAGAGGGAAAGTGAATTGTAAATTTGTGAGGGAGGATGGTTGAGGAGATATGGTGTTGAATTAAAATATAGAAGGATTGCCTATGGAAATACCTAATGAAGTGTTGACATTGCTAGTAGTTTGAATGGTTGTGAAAAATTGAGTACTAGTGTATGTAGGAATGGAAATGGAAATTGTAGGAGGAATTGAAGTTCCACCTTGGCTTTGGGTATACCCCAAAGCTTGAGTACAACTAGTCATTGTAGGGATTATGTTGTTAACATTATGCACATTGGTTGTAGGAAGGGAAGTCATGGGCAATGAGGTATGCATGTTATGATCCATAGGGGGTTGATTATCAACACTATTAGAAAGAGAGTTAGAAAACCCAAGATCCATGACAAATGGTGTATCACGGGATGACATCAGTCTCAAACTATGTCTCACAATAGTATTGTTAATAGGACACCAAGTTGTAAAGCTCATACAAGTTTCACAAGCTTAGTGTACAAACCTAAAATGGAAATAGGGTGAAATGTAATGCAATGAACTAGAATGTAATGCAATTTTTAGATTCTAAACAAGGTAATTTCTTATTACACTATGCAAAAACTTGAAAATGAAGTCTTGCAAATGCAATTTTCAAATCACACATGCACTAAATTTACCAAATTAAGCTAGATAGGATGAAATTAATGAAACAAAAAATTAGGAAACTGTAGCAAAAATCTGAAAGCAACAAAGAGAAGCAAAAAAATGAAGATTTTAATGCTCAAAAATTCATATTATGGCCTGATTAGGAACTCATTCGTCCTAGGGTGAATGGATCCTATATTAGGGTTTTTAAACTGATTTTTACATATTTTTTAAGTGTTTTCTAGTGGTTTTTCAAATTCAATTTTGTAACCAGAAGTTTTAGTTTTTTGTAAAATACAATGTGAAATGCAAGTACAAATTATGAAAAAATGATGACCTAGAAGACCTAGTTTGATATGCAATTTTGTTTCAGTTTTCAAATGCAAGTTAATATGATGTAAGTGATATGTAAGACAAACAATGCAAGGTTGAACACAAACTAGAAACCCTAAATGAGATCTAATTCAATGCAAATGAATGCCACATCTAAATCTTGGATGAAAAAGGACTCCAAAAATTAGAAAACTACAATGCTCAAAAGATCTGGTTCATGGAAATGAAACATAGAAAAAGAAGGCGATCCAAGGTAGAACAAAGTGGTGCACCTAATTTCATTCAATATGAGGGTTATGATGTGTAAATGAGTTACAAAAATTAAAACTAACTGATACTAGTAAAAGGGAAAGTTTTAAGAGGGTCAAATAATGTGTACCTATTGCAAAAAGTGTTTTTTCAGGCCTCATTGAGGACTCATTCACCCTATGGCGAATGGGTCCTAGCTAGGGATCTAGAAAATCAATTTTTGAGTCTTTTTATTCTCAGTCTACACTTATAGATCCTAGTTGAGCACTATCAGAAAGCCAAAAAATAAATCTTCTCGCTCAATCTTCATGATTTGACAACTTTCTTTGCAACAATTCTACAATCTAGCATGAAGTGGCCTCAAGGAATGTAGATTTTGATCTTGAAACTTGATTATAAAAATTTCCTTTGAACACTTGATTAGATCTTGAATGCTAAATATGTTGGCATATGGCTTTTAGTGTTGTCATTGATGGCAACCTAAGTCATTTCTTCAGTCCAAAGATCAGGATTCATTCATACTAGAAGGAAAAGTAAAGTACAGAGTATTACTAAATGAAAGAATGAAGAACAGGGTATCTGGTTATTTTGTTGATCTGTATGCTTCACTAGATCATCATTTTGAGTTGTGGATCCCTGAGAGAGTTCACTAAGCATATATATTATCTTATTTGTTAATTTTTGTGATGTCGTACTAATCGGTGTATGGGTTAGGAGACCTGGTAGCATGATTTTTTGTTTATTTGTTCTTGAAGTCCAACTAAGTGAATTTGGCATGTCGCGGATGTGTAAGGAGCAATTTTTTAAATGTCTTTGTGTTCATGAATTTTTTTTTGGGTCCCAGCATAGCACTAGCTGACTTTGGTGGGTGGGCATCTAATATAATTGTGATTTGAGCTGACTATTGGAGAATATCTCATGTTTTGTTGCAGTCGACTTGAAGCGATTGAAATCTTGGTAGCGGATATATATATATATGAGTTTGGGTAATTTATTTTGAAAGTATGAAGTGGTGTGTAAGTGTGAGAGAAGATGTGTGAGTGTAAATATCAGAATATCAGTTGAGCAAATTTTACTTGTGTAGAAAAGGATTCTTGTGAAAGCAAATTAGGGCAAAGTAGAGTGAAGTGCAAAATCAGGCAGTAGGTCCAGATTCTTTTCAATGAGCTTAAACGGAACTGTACCTAGGAATTTGCAGATGCTATCTTCTCGGTTCAACCTTTTTTTGAAATTCAATCATTTTGTAAGGTAGTGAGCCTTCCTGTAAGCGGTGAGCTCTAGGCAGTGTGCCTGAATGCATGTGCATTCCTTATTTTCTCATACTTTTAACAAAGTATAAATTATGGATTAATCTCCACCGTAGTTTTTCCCCTAATAGGGTTTCCATGTAGAAATCTTGGTGTTAGGGTGTTTTGATTGTCTCCTAAATGTGCTTTCATATTTAATTCTATTTATGTGCTATAAATGGTTTAAGATCTGAATGAAAGTTAAATATTGTTCAACACTAATTCACCACCCCCCTCTCAATGTTCTCTTGAGTCCAACAATTGGTATCAAAGCCTAGTTCCTCTACAGAAGTTTAACAACTTGAGGTGAATCTTGGAATGCAATGGACTCTGGTGGTCTTCAACAACAACTTTTGGTGGCACTTGATGATCTTGATCAGTCTAAAACAAAAGTCATGGAATTAAAAGAAAATCTTTAGGATGCTAAAAAATTCATTCAATCTTTGAAGGATAAAATCAATGAGTCAACAGAAAAGAGGAAGGAACTATGTGATTAGCTGAAGCAGAAAGAAAGTACTTGTTTGGAAGATGTTCATGTGAATCATACCCTAAAAGAGATAATTGAAGAATGTGAAAAGCTTGCTAGAGACAATGCTACTTTGAAGCTTGAGATGGATTCCATGGCGATGAAGATGACTAAGGATATTAAAGAAAGGAAAAAGAATGAGGAGAATCTGGCCCAATCCTTACAAGAAAAATCTGAAGAATGTAGTAGAGTTGATAATGGGTTCATTCAATTGGAGATTGAACTGCAACAATCTAGAAATAATGAACAAGAGATTGAAAGACAGATAGTTATTCTTAGAGATGAGCTCACTACTACAAATGAATACAAGGAGAAGTTTAAGATCAGTTTTGCTAAGTTTGATGACCTAACTAAAGGAAAAAAGGATACAAATGACAAGCAAGGTTTTGGATATAAGAAGGGAGAAAGCTCTAGATCTGAACATAAGGATTCTAAACAAGGAAATCAAATGAACAAAGGCAGGAGGTATCAGGTAAGACAACCCAATGCTCAAAAGTTTAATGGTCATTTTTTTTTTTGTAATAAAATTGGTCATATGGCTTCTCAATGTAGAAGTAAAATACATTCAAGCAGTCCATCATTTCCCAGTCAGTGTTTTAATTGCAACAAGTTTGGTCATAAATCAATCGAATGTAGAAGTGTATTTGTCGGCATAAGGAATGTTAAATGCTACACCTATGGAAGATTTTTTCATATTGCTAATCAATGCAGATCAAGAGGGAATCAATGGAATGAATGGTTTAGAAAAAATCCTATGTGTTACAATTGCAACAGATTTGGTCACATTGCAATATTTTTTAGGAACAAAAACATGGATAGAAAAGGTCTGGTGTATAGAGGCATAATTTCACAAAAAGATGATAAGCAAAAATGGAAAGTGACTATGGAAGAAACAAGGGATTAGATGAAGAAAACATGGATAAGGAAGAGTGATTCTAATGAAGGAAATAGGCCCACACTAGAATCTTCTTCTAGTAATTCCTCTAGAAATTGATCTTAGGCCATTTGTCTAGGGGGAGTTTTTCAAGAAAATTATTTGTCCCCCCATCGGTAGCTGGCACCAGAATGTAAGAAATTTTGAGAAGTTGTGCTAAAGGTTTTCAAATATATTGGTGATCTCCTGTGTAGAAGTCTGAGGAGTAGAAGGTCCACAGATGAATTCTTATTTTGTTGTCTAAGAAAACAAAGTACCTAGAACTCCTAAGGAAAAACATTTAATGTCATAAAAAGGGTAGGTGTGAAGTTATAAAAAGGTATTTGGAACCCTCATTTGTCAACTTGCATTGCAGAAGAATAGAAGGAGAGCCTCTGTAGCAGAATTTTGAAGGAGTAAAGGTCAATTCGGTAGTGAATTCATTAGGTATTTCAGTTGTTTGCAAAATTCTCACTTAATTTGGTGCTCAATAGAAACTTGTTTGGTACAGAAAATGAAGCAAATCAAAGGAATGGTAAATTTGGATGAATGTAGTAGTGGGAAGCTTAGGGATGTGAGAAATATGTTGCGGACTGATGAATTGAAATGGCTTGAAGGCGTGAAACACAGAAGTTTGGATATTTGGAGTGAATTTCCTTATTTTTTCAATGTGGAAGTCGTTAGGTTTATCTTGAATAGATTGAATGATGACATTCTAACTATGGATAAACCCTATCACATTTTGAAAGAGGTAATCAAGAATTTAACTAGTTTATGCAATGTTGGGGATATTCTGAAAAAGAAGTCGATTCAGAACAAGGAAGTTGAAACCCTGACCAAAGTAACTGGAGATTAGAGGGATTTGATAATTTCGACATTGAAAGATTTGATAACAAGGTACATTGCACATGGAATTTCATAAAAAATCTTTTTCAAAAATAGGGAAGGTGCAACCTCAGTAGGCGCAGTCTATATTGCTAAAAAAATGATAATGTAGGATGAAGAATTCGATTTGTGCAGATTGCTAAAAGATTATTTGATGGAAAATGTGCAATTAACAAAGGAGGCAGATTACCCCTTCAGGTTTGGTACCTTGGTCATATGTCTTGTGATGTATTTTTTGAACTGCTTGCCACAAATCAAAAATGTTTTGTGGAAAGGGTATGTGCAAAATTGGTCATGTCTAAATAATCTTGACATTTAATTAAATATTTATTATTTAATTAATTCCTCTAAAGTCTTCTACAAGTAATTAAATTTAATTAATTTAATTACATTGTTCATTCATTATTCTCCCACCATAATTAAATAAATTCTTTTTATTTGATTATTTCACATATCTACTTGATTAAATTAAATAAATACATTTTATTTATTTAAGTTAATTATCATCTCTTAAATTTAATTAAATCTTTTTAATTAAATATCTCTTTTTCTATTTTAAACTTTCCTCTAAATTAATTAAATACTTTTATTTAATTAATCTCATAACACATGTCATTCCTTCTAATTTAATTAAATATTTTATTTAATTAAAGATCTTCTGCTTTCTTCAAATCATAATTAGATATTTCATTTAATTATGAAATCTTCTGATTTCCTCAAAATCTTAATTAAATATTTAGTTAAGAAAAATCAACATGCACTCATAAATAAATAATTGAATTAGATAATTCATTATTTATCTTATCAGAATCTTTCCATTTTTCTTCTAAAAAAAAGATGATTTTTAAATCATCTCATCTTATCTCTTCCATGAAAATGGAAAAATCTTGCTTTTTCTCGTTTTCTTCTATTTTTCTCTTCAGTCTCATCCATCTTCGACCGTTCGATCTGTCAGGAATTATCACAGTCGTTGGTCAATTTAGCCAATCAAAGTCTTTCAAAAACTCTATAAATACAAGTGCAAATCCAAGCATTGGTTACAACACACGATGAACACACGAACATGAACTTATGCACTCACATCTTTTTAGCATCACAGCAATATTCATATTTTAGCAATATTCTCATCATAGCATAATCCTTGCATTTTAGCATAGTATGCATTTCATTTATATCTCATTCTTCAGTTGTCCATTTTGTTGAGCTTGATCTTTGAGTCTGAGAGCAACTGGAAACAACAAAACACTGAAGATAGAGAGAAATAAGACGACTTCGAGGAAGCTGCCATTTATAGTTTGTTTATTTTGTTTTTCTTTCAATTTCTTTGATCTAATGTTTTATTAAATGTGTTTTGAATTCATTGTAATAGATCAGATTTTCATACACACATAAAATGGCGCCCACCATGGGGCATGTGCCCCAATATTAATATTTTCTTGCAAAGTATTCTGGCAGGTTTTTGCGTTATGAGTTCGGCATTCGGAAAAATTCCTCGTTTTAGCGCATCCGAGACTTTCTGCAGCACTTCTGGGACTTTTAATTTTTTCTATTTTCGTAGGTATTCCAGCGCATCTGGGGACTGTTTCGGCGCTTCTGAGAGTTATTTTAGCGCATCTGATAGAAAGAATAATGCATTTGGTCTCATTTCATTTAGAGTTAAATCTGCATTTAATTATAGTAGCGCATTTAAGGACTGTTTTAGCGCTTTTAGGGTCTATTTCTGCTCATTTAAGGTAGATTTTAGAGTATTCATGCTACATATTTGTAGATTTAAATCAACACTTAATTACAGTAGCGCATCTGAGGTCTGTTTCTGCACTTTTGAGTTCTATTTCTACACTTTTGAGGTCTATTGTTGCGCTTTTGAGGTCTGTTTTTGTGCATCTAAGGTTTGTTTCTGTGCATATACTGTCTATTTTGGCACATCTATTGTTTGTTTTTGCACATCTACTTTCTGTTTCTGTGCATCTGGTTGTAACACAAAAATAGAATTCTGAGTCTGACGCATTCCGCAGACAGAATTTTCTCTGGTTAAAAAGAAACAACCCTAGGATAGTCACATCTGGATAAAATTGATCAATCCTAGGATAGGCATGGAACTTAAAATGAAGCAATCTAGGATAGGCACCACACAATGATCTTGCATTTAAAATTGAACAAACTTGTTTCTGTGAAGCAATATCTTCACTTAGATTAGATCATGGTGATTTGGGTTTTAAAAAGAACATTTTTTTGCTTTGTCTGTGGCAATAGGTCTATGCTCTCCCCTTAACTAGGTGATCAAAATACCAGACTTGCCTTTTCAATTTCATGCAAATTTACTGCTTTAATTACATCCTTTAGAGAGCTTTCCGTAGTGGTAAAAAGTACTCACCCTACGGGAATGACTCAAGTGGGTTCAAGCCAAAGCCAGGCTATTTCGCCCCACTATAAAATTTAAAGCAAATTTGGGGAAACCCTCTTTTGCCGGTAGTGTGCAAGATAACCATCCCCAAAGCCTTTGTTCTAAAGGTTGGGAGGTCTCCTGAGGGAGTTTATTATTGCCGCACTGAACGGAAACCCTTACTACGAACCTAGTGTAGTAGCTAGCCGAAGTCAGTTTCTGAACATTCTAATAATCACAGTGCAAGGGGAGGGAAGAATCTGCCCCCAAGACACTCAACATATAACTGCAAAGGACCGTTTTCTCAGGGGATCCAGTATCCACTTCTATCACTCTGAGTACATGCCTGGAAAAGACAAAAACATGGGCGCCCCTTCGGGGGTGACACGATTGTGTGAGTCGACACAGTTCTAAGATTTGGGTTGTTGATTACTAGAATGACCTGCTTGAGTACTAAGAGTGAGTCTGTCTGAATTGTCTTTCATGTGCTAAACCTATGAAAACATTTGTTGAAAACATTTTCTAGATCAAACACTTGATGTTAGTATAGGGTTTTAAAAATAACTGTTTTCAGAGTGTTTGTTGTGTTTTCATTTATATTAATTCAGATAAAAGATCATCCGAAATGAACATGAAAAACAATTGAAATCTTTCACACGTATGACTTTCTGACATTCAGATATCTCTCCCATGCTTAGAGATTGGAAATCAACGAAATTTGTTAAGAAATTAGTTTCTAATAGAATCAGGAAACCCAGGAAACAATTAGGGTACAAGATTTAACATTGCAAAGAAGAAAATTTTTGTACAAAAGTCGACATGTATTGCTTCATTTCCATGGATTTCTTCATAGATACCAAGACTTTGTTAGGGGATTCACTGACAAATACGCTGTAGATCCTTTGGATTCTCGAGCTTATCATCAGAGATTAGATCTATCTCAACGACATAATCTTAACCGACCTCTTCAGTTTGATAATATACCACAACCTTCTATTGAGTATCCCTCACATCCTAGTCAAATCCTCCAGTGATCTTGAATTCTTCCTTCAAAAACGAAGATCAAATCTTAAGAGTGCACTTTCCGAACAAATTTCCAATTTCTTGATTTACCTTCCCCAACAAGATTCTGATATCCTTCATCATTGGAAGCCATAATCAAGAGTTAGGGACATCCTTGATCATATCATAATATTTTCATCTTAACAGATTAGGACATCATCATCATTGCACTTGTTGGAACTGTGATCTAAGTTTAGAAGAACTCTTCAAAATCATATGCCTATCTTCACAAGATCTCAATCCAATAAATTAAGGGACGAAATACAACAAGAAGGTCATATCCAAAATACTCAAGAAGAAGGAAAAAGCAGTAATCCTCTTTACATTATGAGTCGTAATCCACTTTTCGACAAAGATATGGATAACAGAGAAGAAAATCCATTCCACCAATACAAAGACATGAGAAAAACACATACAGATAGTGATGATGAGCAAGATGAAGAATGTCTTAGAGAGGCCGAGCAAGATCCCAAATTCCACAAAGCCATAGAAAAGATCTTGCAACGCGATAAAGAAAAATACTTCCTCTATCTAGCTGACCAAGGAGCTAAATTGCCTCATGACTTTGGTACCAAGCATTTGAAAAGAAAACCTGAAGAATCACCCCTAGTTGATCTTAGTGCTTTGACTCAACAACTTAAGACACTTCAAGGACAAGTTAAAGAGTTACAAGGGGGAAACACAACAAAGAAATATACTCTTGAGGATATTTGTCCTTATCCTTTCGATCGAAGTCTCAACATGATCCCATTTCCCAAACATTGTGAAATTCCAAAATTTGATCGTTATAATGGGAAATCAGATCCAATCGATCATGTTAGAGACTTCTGAAACATGACTTTGGAGTTCGCTCATGAGGACACTTATTTGATGCATTTGTTTCCTAGGAGTCTTGGAGCTCACTCTATGGAATGGCTATAAAAAATCACACCTCCTATCAAGACATTTGAGGAATTAATCAATTTGTTCATACTACAATATTCCTACAATCTCCAACACCAAATCACTATGATAGATCTCTGCAAAGTTGCACAAAAACCTGGTGAACCTTTTATTACTTTTCTTTAGAGATGGAGGAGAATCTTCACCAGATATCCATGTCTTGTTCCTGAAAAGGAAAAGATGGTTACCTTCATTAACAACTTGAATTCAGATATGAGCTATCGTTTGAATTTACATTGTCCTTCTTCTTTTGAGAAATTGATTGAAGATGCTATAACCATCGAAGATGCTTTGGTCAAAAGAGGAACAATAAAACTTGAAAAGGATAATCCTAGCTCATCCAATCATCATAACAATTAGGACAAGTCTAAATTTTGGACTCGCAACAAGAACTTGGTGAATTATGGTGTTGTTGATGTGAATCATGTCTCAAATAAGCCATTTGTCCTCAGTGCTCTGAGTGCTCCTCGCAACAACAATTATAACAATGTCAACTTGTTTACAAATAAGAGAAACAATCCTCCTTCTCTAAGGAACAATGTGAATCAAAATTCTACTCCCAATCTAGGGACTGCCAAAAACCAAGGTTATCAAGGAACCACAAACACCAACAACTCCTCAGAGAATACCTCGAATAAAAATTTGCAACGATTTTCATTCTTCTCGAATAGAAGAACTTACATTTCACTGGGTCAATCTTTGGAATCTGTATTTAAAGAGTTGATGGCTAAAAATTTCATTACCTTGCCATCTCAATGAAACTATGAACCCAGTGTGAAGCCTCCATCATGGAATGAGGCATACTATTGTGACTATCATCGGTGCAAAGGCCATCGCACAAATAACTGTCAAGCCTTGAAAAATACCATTCAATACTTAATCGACAATGACATCCTTACAATAGAAGGACATCAAAAATAAATGAAGATCATCAAGCTTTTCACAATCCTTTGCCCAACTATCAAAAGGGTGAATCTTCTAAAAAAAATGTGAATCATATTGAGGATCTGATAATCAATCATATCTACACTGACGATGAATGGGTCAATGTTATTAAAGTCAACAAGAAGGTGGAATATAGAGAATTCAATGCAACAACAAGGGCACAAGCTAAAGTGGTCTTAAGGGGTGCCTCGTCAAAACCCACTAGGCCTCCACCTCAGCATCAGTATGATTTAGTCAACCAACTTCGAAAAACTCCGGCCCAAATTTCTATCTTAGAACTCTTGAAGATTTCCCCAGCACATAAGGAAATTCTCGACAAGGCTCTCATTGAAACAACTGTATCCACTGATTTGGATGTGGACCACTTTCAAGCCATGGTAGGACACTTGTCCTCACCCACATGCCTCTCATTCTCTGAAAAGGATGACGTTTCTATAACTCATCCTCATAATTCATCATTATACCTAGAAGTCATGGTTCACAAGTTTCGTGTCAGATGAGTTCTAATAGATGGAGGTGCTGGTTTTGAACATATGCACCATGAAGTTAGTTACTGCCTTAGGATTTTCTGAGGACTCCATTGATTTCAGAAGAAATATTACCATCAAAGCTTATGATGATGAGGAAAGAGCATCCAAGGGTCTAATAATGCTACCAATCAGAGTGGGACCTGTTATCAAAAATACTTTCTGTCAAGTATTAGACCGTGATCTTGCATACAACATCTTGTTGGGTCATCCTTGGATCCACAAAATGCAAGCTGTCCCATCCACGCATCATCAATGTCTTAAGTTTCCTCATGATGGACATGAAATCACGATACCAGCTGATAATTCAAAAATTCAAACTTGTGCCAATATCAAAGCTAGCCAAGATACTTTGGTTCCTAACAATCGTGAAGCTAATGCTAGTACTTCTCTAAAGATTGACACACAGATTAGTCAGTTAACCAATGGTTTTGACAAGAAATTGAAATTCAAAGACCATGGAGTTGGAGAATACTCTCTCTGTCTCGCTGATTTATCCACATCCCCTCAGTCACATGGACAACCTTCCATCGCACAACATCAAACATTAGCAGCATCGACGTCAACACAACCACCAATGGAGCTGATTACAAATTTTAATGGACAATTCATCAAAGAAAAATTCCCCATGGAAGATATTGAGGATAGGGAAATTTTAAACTGGCTCTATAAAGATGAAGATGAAGCAGTGCTTAATGTCAAATTACCAATAGAGAAATATGGAAAAGGATATTCTATCATGCAGAAGATGGGCTATGATAAGGGTCCCATCGGGAAAAGAAAAGGAGTAGTTGAACCTATTAATCCTCCAGGACTTGCTGCAAAAGAGAAAACCAGATTAGGTTATGATACTACCTCAAAAGATAGAACATCCAAACAATTGCATAACACTGTCTTCACATTACTAGAAGGTTCAGAGTCAAGAGAAGCATGTTTGGTAACAATTCAGAATTTCGTGAATGGTAACTCTAACACAGACTCTGCTGAGTATGAATGCGACACCATTTATAATGATGAGTTCTGGAGAGACAAAGAGGTTGATGTAATACACCAGTATACCCCAACTCTAATCGAAGGCGAAGGTTCAGGGACCCAAACACGAGAATCTGAACTACAAAGTCACTATGATTCTAGTGATACTGAGTCAGATTTAAATGAACGAGACTATCATGAGAACAATACCATCATTGATCCACCTCATCCCTCAGATCCTATGGTCAACTCCATTATGACCATAACCATAGCCGATTTCACACAACTCGACGACTCGATATCCTTGATCCATCCTGACCTCATTGATTGGGATTTATCTAAACCTATCGATATACCCATTTTCCCAAATGACGAAGCTATTGTAAACTTCTTTTCCACATATGACACAAATGATTGTTCCACCAGCGATTCTCGGCATAGAGTCTTTAATCAGGAGAGTGTCAAGTCTCCCAGCTGCAAAAATAAAATAAAAAAAGAAAGATCTAATGGTGAAAACCAGAATCTAGCAGTATTAGATCAAACAAAAGATAAAATAAAGAGCGTATCAGATGGTGAAAACCTTTTTGAGGCACCAGACGATGGGAATCTTGACACTCTCCCAGAGCATTATCATGAGCGATTGCCTATTTTGATTGAGCCTCCAGATGCTGTCGATCTTGAAACTTTAGACAAACCAAGGATTTTATAGTTGGCTGCATCAATAACAGAAAAAGAAATACCAGAGTTCATGGAATTTCTAAAAACAAATCAAGTCAACTTTGCTTGGTCTTACGCAGACATGCCCGGTCTTGACCTGATCTTATCATGCATCACTTGTCCATCAAACCAGGGGTTAAGCCTGTAAAGAAAAAACTCAAAAAGATGCAGCCCCATGTTGCATTATTAGTTAAGGAAGAACTGAGAAAACTCCTTGATGTGGGCTTCATAAGATCGATCGACTATGCAGAATGGATCTCTCCAGCATTGTTCGTATCCAAACCCGGATAAAAGTGTCGGGGTTTGCCGCAGTTTTGAGATCTTAATAAAGAATTTCCCACAAGGATGACTTCCCACTTCAAGCATGCGACACTATAGTTGATCTAACAGCAAAGCCATGCCATGTATTCATTAATGGATGGTTTTAGTTTAACCAAATCAAAGATTGCACGAAGACTAGGAAAACAACTTTCGCGTGTCCATGGGAATACTTGTTGGAATGTCATGCCTTTTGAGTGCGAAGAATGATGGGGCTACTTACCCAGAGCCATGACTACAATTTTTCATGACATGATGCATACATTCATGGAAGATTATGTAGACGACATATTGGCAAAGTCATACACCAGAGAAGGACATAGAAATATTGTCTAAAATATTTGCAAGATTGGAGAAATTCAAAGTTTGCCTCAATCCCAAGAAATGTGTTTTTGGGGTCACATCTAGAAAACTCTTAAGATACATAGTATCCAAAAAAGGAATTGAAGTAGATCCTGCCAAAGTATAAGCAATCATGGAGATGCCTCCCCCAAGGAACATCAATCAATTAAGATCATTACAGGGATGACTTCAATCTATATGAAGGTTCATTGCACAATTGGCTGACAAAAGTCTACCTTTCACACATCTCCTACATAAGAATGTTCCTTTTAGATGGGATGACAAATGTGAGATGGCTTTTCAACAAATCAAATAGTACCTGATGAACCCACCAGTTCTAGTACCACCAAATCCAGACAAACCATTGATCTTGTACATTGCCGCAACAGAGACATCCTTGGGTGCATTACTAGCACAAGAAGACCATACAGGGAAAGAACGTGCAATCTGTTATATCAGCCGAACATAACAGGGCATGAACTCAACTACACTTTCATTGAGAAGGCTTGCCTAGCAGTGGTCTTTGCTTCACAAAAGTTTCGACACTACATGTTAACTCATACGATTAATCTTGTTGGAAATATTGATCCACTCAAGTATATATTAAGCAAGGCTACATTGGTAGGGAGGCTAGAAAAATGGGTTATGATCTTAAGTGAATTTGACATCCATTATATTGATCACAAGGCAATCGAAGGACAAGTTATTGCTGATCAACTAGCTGAAACACCACTACATGCAGAGCATCCCATGCACAGTGAATTTCTAGATACTGATGTCTTCAATGCTAAATCAAAACAACCATGGTCTTTATATTTTGATGGTTCTTTTACCCAACATGGATCAGGGGCAGGCATACTCTTTGTCACCCCTCAAGGTAATACCATTCCTTGGTCATATAGGCTAATGTTTCCATGCACCAACAATATAGCCGAATATGAAGCCTTAATCACCAGACTGAAGGTTGCATTGGAATGGAGGATCACTGAACTACAGGTCTATGGTGATTCACAGTTAGTCATTAATCAAATCAATGATGATTATCAGACCAAAGATGACAAACTGTTGCCATATAAAAAGATGGTTGACGACTTCAAGAAGTACTTTGTGGACATCAAATTCACACAAATTCCAAGACTTGATAATAAAGCAGCCGACGCCATGGCCACGATTGCATCATTGCTACAACTCCCAGAAACTTAGGCTCGCTATGAATTTCTGGTGGAACAATCATTTGTACCTGCTTATGACACCCCTGAAAGCCAAATCATTTGCCACTTGGTGGGATCTGATTCACCTTGGTATGGAAAAATCTATGCCTACCTAAAAGATGACATCTTACCACCTAATTTATCTCATAACCAAAAGCAAAATTTTATTCGCCAATCCTCTCGCTACACCCTTATCACTGACACCCTTTATCATCGTTGTTTTGATGGTACTTTACTTCGATGTCTTGAACGTGATGAATTTGACATAGCTTTACAAGAAGTTCATGGTGGTATTTGTGGTGCTCATTCGAGTGGACTGACCTTAGCAAAGAAATTGATTAGAATGGGTTACTCTTGGCCTACAATGGAGAGGGATGCTTCACTTTTGTTAAAACGCTAACTCAAAATGCACCAAATTCATGGAATATCATTCATGCTCCCTTTATAAGAACTGACCATTTCCACCAACCTGGCCATTCTCTCAATGGGGGTTAGATCTAATTGGAAAAATTCATCCTTCCTCATCAAACGGACACAAGTTCATCATCACAGCAACAAAGTATTTTACCAAGTGGATTGAGGCAGTACCTCTCACTAAAGTCACCGACAAACAAATCTCATCTTTTATACTCAACTATCTCATTTGTCGGTATGGCATTCCCACCTCCATCATCACAAATAATGGATGACCATTCAAGAATCAGGATGTTGATGAACTTTGTGAGAGATTTCACATTCAACATAGATATTCTACACCCTACTATCCACAAGGGAATGACCAAGCAAAGGCCTCAAATAAAACAATATTGAAAATTCTGAAGAAGACTATGAATGATGCAGGAAAAGACTGGCATGTTCAACTCAATCCCGCCTTATGGACTTACAGGAACCAGTGTCCGCACACCAACAGGAGCCACACCATTTGCTCTGGTCTATGGAGCAGAGGCTATACTTCCTCTGGAAGTTGAGATTCCCTCTCTCAGAGTATCGCTGAAAGGTCTCACGACTGATGATGACTACAGAGTTTCCCGACTGCAAGAACTGGAACTCCTCGATGAAAAGAGACAAAGAGCAGCTGACCATTTGAAAGCATATCAACAGATGATGTCTCATAGCTATAATCACAAAGTAAAGCCACATACCTTTCAGGTGGGTGATCTTGTTCTGAAAGAGAACCCACGCAATTAGCAAGACAGAGAAAAGAAAGGAAAGTTCAAACCAAATTGGCTAGGTCCTTATATGGTTATTGCAGTTTATGGTTCAGGAGCCTACAAGCTATCGATGCCAAAAGGGGACCTGTTTGATGAACCCATCAATAGCATGCACCTCAAGAAATATTACGTTTAAGTTGGCATCCATAAAGGTCCTAAAAAAAATCCAAAAGCAGCCCGAGAAAGGTCCTAAAAAGTCCAAAATAGCAAAAAGAAAAGGTCATGAAAAAATACACAAA
Source organism: Sequoia sempervirens (assembly GCA_007258455.2). Lineage (NCBI taxonomy): Eukaryota > Viridiplantae > Streptophyta > Pinopsida > Cupressales > Cupressaceae > Sequoia > Sequoia sempervirens. The sequence goes on from VDFB02163215.1 coordinate 21,926, forward strand.
CAACAGAAAATGTCCTGAAGAAATACAAACAAAGCAGAAAAGGTCCTTAAAAAATCCAAAAACAGCAGAAAAGGTCCTAAAAAAAATCCAAAAAATAGCAAAAAAAGTCCTGGAAAAATGGTTACCACAGTAAAGCACAGCGAACAGGCATCTTGGTAACAATAAAAAAAAAAAAAATCGTCATAGGGTGAAAACCTGGCGACAGGCAGTCTATTGACAAGAAAAATGCAATAAAAACTAGTAAAAATCTAGCAAACAGACACTATTTGTAGCTCTCCATCTATTAGTTCATACTCTGTACTTGGTTTCTCAGCCTTCATTTCATGCATCTTTCCTTCATCTTAGGGTCATACCAACATCATGCTGCCATCATTTGCCTAGAACGATAACGTCTTACCATGGCTTGATTATTGTACATATTCATTTTGGCAAGTTGTGTCAATACTAGGGGCAAACGTTGACATATTGGGGGCAATCAACTTTCAAGGTTTTACCGAAATAGACAGACAGTGACATCAAACCCAATCATGCGAACAAACAACCAAATCACACGAACAACTATCCAATCATCGATACATATCACAACAGTTTTCAGCTAAGTACCTTATCATGACTCACATCTGGATGATCTAAAATCTGAATAATGTTTGGAATAGCAATATCATATCTTGAACTATGGTTGTTTAATTTTCGATATCATCTCTGGAGCACACTCAATGATGTACTAAACTAGAGTGGCTACGAAAGAAGATGATTTTTTTTTGTCTGTTGTCTTGAGGTTAACTATCCATCTGTTGCAAATATGTCATGAGACATGATTTCCAAAGAAATATCATTGATGGAAGTTCCACATTTGCATTAGAAGGTGGTTAATCTTTGTCTGCTTATGCAAGAAATGCTCAGGTCATCTCGGTTCAATTATACCTCGATGCTTGTGTTCGCTTGCTATATCAAAAATCATGAAAGTTGTACTCAGGCCATCATTGGTGCTAATTTACCCTCTAATGCTTGTACATACTTCCAACATTTTAACGCTCTATGATGATCCAAGAAAGCTACCAAAAGGCTCAACAACTGATTTGTTTCATTTAGTTGCATTTCATTTTAGATCAGTGTACATATATCTGCATACCGGATTTGCATTAGAGTTTTTGAAAGGGCTAACAAGAACAATCAACGGCTATCATGTCTCTTTAGACTATTTGTGAAGGACATTCGAACATTTGTTTCATCACCTTTCATCTTCATTATCATTTCATCTAGATCCTACCATCTATCATTTTCCATTCATTTGCATCACTTAGGCTCTGTTATCATTTCATATCACTGATCATTATCATTTCATACCATTTTTCATTATCATTTTCATATCAG
>VDFB02163216.1:0-40351 GCA_007258455.2 Sequoia sempervirens
ATCCGACATAAACAGATTGAACTATCTCGTGTTCTACCACTGTCCCTCTGGAATATCAAGAGAGTATACATGTCCTGCCGATGACAACATCGTGTCTTCATTTCCTGGCACACTGGACAATATCTTGTTACATACAGTGCAACACCTTACTCCATCTTTCTCAGATTATAGTGGTTCCTCATCCGACAAATAACTTTGCCATTCTTATCTCCTAATTCTGACATCATTTCCCTTATTTCATTCCTTAATCTCCCAAAATTTTGGGTACATAGGTTCTTTTACATCCCATAATAGTCTATTCTTTGACTAAATGAAAACCTATTTTGTGGTCTCATGCCACATAAGCATAATGCTTAAACATTTTGTAGAGATAAACCTCGTTTATCTAAGGAAATCCATACCTTGGATTTCTTTTGTCCTTGGATCATTTTCAAAATTTTCTACCAATTTTCAGCTCAATCCAACTTTCTTGATGAGCATTGGTACTAATTTCGAGTATTAATCCTTTTCCAATCATGTTGGTTCCTAAAATATATCAAATTCAATTGCATACCTATTTACCAGGCACAAATGTTTCTCATTAACTCTAAATCATGAGTAGTCTAGATCTTTCCTTACCTATTCCTTAGGCCATGATCTTCCCTTTCATGATTAAGTAATCTGCTTATGCTTTTCTAAGGAATCAATGATAATAACAATTGATCTTTCAATCAATCATATATATAAAGTATTGAGTGATAATATTCCTTTCTCTTTGGTCATAATCCTTGACCTTTTCATTATCTTTCAATAATTCCAATACTTCATCATCATGGTCAAGAAATATATGACTTAATTGACATCATGACTTACAAAGAAGTCAAAAGTTCTTCCAAATCAAAAATATATTTATGATTTTCATTGGGTGGGGTAATGTATCTAAGTCAATCCACTCTCTTTCTTCCCCCCTTAGTGTTTCCACAACATTCAATCAACTCAAAGTTGAACTCTTAGCAAACATTTGCTTTCTCAAAATAAATTTTCATCCCTTGTTGTTGGCTTTCTATTTCCTTTTCTAGCATTTCTTACCCTCCAAGGCATGCTTTGAATAAACTTGTTCCCAAAATTGGATTCATCATTGATCTCTAATCTCATGGATTCAACATTTTTTTATCGTCAACCAAGAGATCTAATGAATAATTAACAACTTTAAAATTTAAGAGGAACTCTAATATACCATTTCTCTTTTCCAAGTAACCCAATATCCTTTTTGTGAAGGAACTTCCATACCCACAAAGCCTCTTTGGTTGATGTGTCTTCAACTTAGAGTATTGTTTCCTTACAACTTCTATTGATTTGACATATAGTGTCACACTATATCCCATTTCCTTTTGGAACCTCTAAACATATGTTGGTTTTCATTGACATGTTGGTGAGTTTGAATAATTTATACTCCAAGCAATCTATGTGCTAACCAAACCTTTGTTAGGCCAACCCGGTTTACCTTTTTCAGGTTTCTTTCTTACAATCACCTTTTCAGGTGACTTTATCCCAATTCTTGGTAACTTCATAACCTTAAGCACTCTAAGGTTGCTTGGTTTATTTTCCTCATCTTAATCAAAACTCCAAATTGATCTCATCAATTTTGGTTGGTGGAACTATGTCCACTTCATTGATTACTTCTTTTCTGATCATTCTAGTCTATTCCCTTATTCCAAGGTACTACACAAGATCTTAATCTTGTTCACATTAAATATTTATCAAAGGTTATCCTACCTCTTGGATACTTCCTTCATTGACTTTGATTCTCAAAACATTGACTTTCTACTTTGTTTGAAGTTTTCAACTTATGCCAATAATGCATACTCCTAGTTTCTTAGTATTATTACTAAGTCCAAGAACCCTTGAATCTCTTCGCAACTATAGGTTGCTATTGATAAGGGTGATTATTTCAATCCTCTCTATCCCTCAGAGTCATTCTAACTTTTAGTAGGGTGAAGGTATATATTGGTTATCCTTCATAACCTTTCTACATCAGCCGATTGCATAATATTACGCAATCTAAGGGGATATCATAATGAGTTGTTTTAGGAGTTAACTCTAGGGATGACTCTTTATCTAGTCAAAAAATTAAAAAAGTTTCCAAGAATCTTATCTTTCTTTTGTTCTTTCCTCTTTCCATCTTGGTAAAAGAACTTTTCTACCATTATCTTCCAATAAGGTTTACGTAATGCTTATGTAATGAGCTCATAGGTTTCAGAGCTGAACCTATTAGCTCTGATACCACATGTAACAACCTCGATGTTCTAATGAGAAAAAATTTCAATGTTTTCACCTCAAGTGAATAAACCATGATGTCATAACATAGCAAAAAAAAAATTCTTTCCATAATGTTAATTACATGCACGTTTGAAATAACACTATTTATAAACTTCCATTTCATTCAATTGTAATTTCACAAATCTTTCTATAACATAGATTTCATATTGAATAAACTCAAGTTTATCATTCAAGATTACATCCTTCCATATAAATGGTACATGATATATACATAGCTCTTCTAAGATTTATCTAGCAATAGATATACAAACTGATCCCAATGTTGCCGCAATGATGCATACCTTTTGGATGTCCTCACTCACTTTTGCATACAATCTAGTTGTCCCCAATACTGGTAAAAACATCTACAAACCTCAACCACCAATTGATGAGGAGAAGCATCACTCAAGCACTTTTCTACCAACCACAGACTTAAATACGGTCCCCCACACATCTGTCACATATGACAAGATGGCCCTACCCTTCGACGAAGAGATTGGTTGGTAAACCTCGTAACATTAGCCTATCTGAGCTTAGTTTTTGTGTCCTACAAACTAAAACCTAATCATATGTTTGTTTCTCTGACGAGAATGAAAACCCTGATGTAGAATGCATAAGAGGAACACTATGAAACTGACAGTGTTAACAATGGTAACTTACACTACTTTTTCCAAAGTATTATCACCCAGTACTTTGAGTGATAGTCATCTTATTCACATACACTTCTACAACTTGGTTTGGATTATGACTATTCATATACTATGCTTAGGTAAGTTCCTTCCATAGGTAATCCCTAACCTCAGAGATAAACTATTTCCCTTTTCTCCCTTCAGTGGATAATCCCATCCTAGGTATGACATATGAGCTACCTAGTTTATGAATTAACTATACATAGACAAGCTATTCACTTCAAAAGACAACTTGGTCTCAAGTATAACTTTATAAGCTAAATTATAGTTGCATAAGCTTCATCTAATCATAGATTAAATATTCATGAATAACTAACTCTAATCAATAATATATCACATAATAAGTTATTCTCATTTAGAATATATCCACATCAATGAATAACCTCAATCAAAGAATAATCATATCAATAGATGATTCCATTCGATAATGTAATCTCTTTAACAAAAAGAGTTGTTCAAAAGAGAAGAATCTTGTCAATAATATGACTTCATCTTAAGAGTGTAAAGTAACTAATCAAGTAGCAACTCTAACTCAATAGGTAATCCCACCTATGTCTCTATACATATAGTATCTCATAAATTCAAGTGGTTTACTTAATCACATAGGTGAGTCTCAACCTTACAACCCATCCTTGGTATAATCAATAATCAACAAATAGTGTAATCAAGTAGGTTAACCTAACCTATGTATTCTAAAAAGAAAAACATACAACCCATCCAAGCAAGTTATTCTTAACCTATTGGTTCCAATGGGTAATCAAGTAAATAATCCAACCTAATAGGTTAAACTTAACCTAGGTTTTTAATATACTTCTCAACCCAAATAAGTTACTCCCAACCTACGGTTTTAACCAGTAGCAAAGCTATGATCAAGTGATCATTCAAGTACATATTATCCATGACTCATCCTATCATTTCCTCCAAACTGTTGATGTACAACTTAACCTTATCATTCCTATGGTTTGCTAACATCATAAGCCAAAGTGTCAAGCCACTTCATGAAATTGATATATTTCACATTATGAATAACCCTTAAGCTATTCTTTTTTCATCATTCCTAGTATCTTAATACTAATGGCAAAAAAACTCTCCTATTATGGAGTAAATACAAGCACTTTCATTGAAAACCATTTAACAAATTCTTTTTCATTTCCAAAGCAAAGGCTATGATTTTCTAATGCTAGCATTCTCAAGCAGTTCAAACAAAACATACAAATCTTATTCTTTCATAAATAAAGACAAATAAGAGAAGACTAGATCCTCATGCATGTACACACTTAACCAATTGACTGACTTGATGCATAACATTCCTAAGTAGCTTCCTAGATTCACTTTATCAACTCAAAGCAAGCCTCTAACTCAAATAATGCAACACTCTCAAAAAGTAATTCTTAGATCTCTGAAAATATCTCTTCACTCTTACAAAATAATGTAGCAGATTAAATTTGCAGAATAAGTTTGCAGATTAGAAAGTGTGTCCCAAATGAGAGCACTAACCTCTTTATTTATATAGAAAAAGGAGACATTACAACCTACATAAAGGGCATGCATAATGGAAAGAATCTCCATGAAAGTCAACTCACTTCACTTGGCTAAAGGTGGCAGAAAACTAAGTGTAAAATCAACACTAAAATGCTATAGATCGACCCTTCTACTTGACAGCAGAGAAAGACTAATTCAATTGTGCTCATGTTAAAATGATGACAGTCGAATTGCAACCCAAAATAGACTTCTATTTGGTTCCTATCATTCACAATTGGTGCCACCTTCACAATACATGTTTTGAAAAATTCAAAAGGTATTTAAAATAGTTACATGTCCTTTTTGTTGTTTACACAACTTCCTACAAACTCCCTATGAATTTTCTCTTGTTTGACTTGGTCCAATGTTTTCTTTGCTCTCCAAGCCCTTTACTTGCAATGCTATCAATGTTTACTAATATTTTTCATTTAAATGTTTTAGACTTGCTTACAACTTATGTGTTGCTTCCTAAGTCTTAAGACTTAGTTTCCCATTCACTATGTTCACCGTGGAAATTCTATGCAGCATGCAACTCATATAACAACACTGATCTACCTTGAATCAGCTCATTGAAATAATTTATTACCTTACATATTACAACTTTCCTTTTACCTTTGTGTTGCCTTGGCTCATTTTTTAGTATTTAAACTATAAACCTTACGGTTTGTTTTGTGCGCCCCTCCTATACTATGTGCATCATACTAGCCTATGAGTTTCCATTGTTTCTATCTTTGGATAAAGCATACCAAGCATAAGTAATTCGCTGCTAGATAGTGATGTATTTTAAATAGTATCGACTTTGTTTTACATCCATATCGACCTTATTGCTGCATATTACTTTGCATATAATCGGCCTCTATTTAATACCATGTATAGATATTTAGTACCAAGTATATATATATATATATATATCAATGAATAACATTAACGCTATATTTATATATATGTATATATATACTAATATATACACATCCTATGTCAAACAAGTTTGTATGCATTCAATATACAAATGAATACAAACAAGTAAACATTCACATAATAATAATAATATATTATATATACACACACTCCTCTATATAAGCATTAATACTCATGTGTGTATATGTATATATATATATCTAGACATATATATACATATCGTTCAAAGCAATAAAGAAATAATCCATTCATTTCATGAATGAGTAAATCTATGTTATCATTATCCACAAACAACAACCCTCATATATACACACACAAAGCGTTCAATGACATATATATATATCATTACTTTCATATATATATGAAGATAATAATATTATATATAATATCAACTGTATTTATATATATAGATATAAATATATACATATTCCTCTATGCACATGTATACGAACATACACATTTATTTATGTATATATCTTACATATATATACATTCGATTGCACCATCAAGAACATACACAATTACCATCTTAGGAAATATACGTGTGATGCATATATATACATATATACTTACATGACGCATTGTCCCTTTGATAACACCATGCTCATAAACAACTCGTTCATAATTGTGCATAGGCACATATACCTATGCACTCTCATGTATGTGCTCCTCCATACATATGGTCCATTGTCGACATGCATTTGCATACATATATACACATTCAACGTATATTCAACTTATCAATCAAGCATAGTAATATAAGGAAGAACTCATAAGCTCAAAACACATAAACATCATCCAAGAATGCACTCAACAATAATCAAGACCCTTACTAATGTAAACATGTCATACTTAAGGATGACTTACCAAATCCCAATATTATGACTTAACTCAACCATTCTATTGTGAGTGTGAGTGTGAGCTTAGATAGGTATCATTTAGGGTTATCTGACCAATCACTTCTCCTGAGTTATACTTCCCCTCCACCTGGAGGATTGAACCTATCCCTGCAACCAAATTAATACATTTACAATGGTAGTTAGATGTTCATAATAAATCCATATGCATCATAAACTTTAGCATATTCATATAGCAATTAATGTAAACATATTTACTCCTTCAAAGCCATATTAAGAATTTATCAATACTTTCACATAATACCTATTTCAGTATTCCATTCTTTTAGCAGGCATATCCAATCATGATTGTATTTACTATCCTATTTACCCGTGAAGGTAAAACTAAATCAGTAATAACAAGACGGGGTGTGACATACTTACCCTTTCCAAATCATGTAGGAATTATAAAATGTGATGTCACTTTCCTCAAAAGTTATTTAAGTGTCAGTAGCGGATTTAGTGGATTAAATATTAGAATAAAGATAATTTAAAAGCCACAATATTATTAAAAATGGATGTGAATAATCAATGCAAAAGATAATATGTGATAGTTTATTAAGAAATTCCAAAATAGATAGTTAACTTGATAAATTGAATACACCTCCATATAGTTCATATACATTAACACCAAAATCATATATATAATTTAGAGTCAATGGTTTCAATACTATTCTCAATATAATTTAGAGTCAATGGTTTTAATACTTATCTGTAACACTTGGAAAAAGCCACTCTCAACTCAAACACCATGACATCAATGAAAAAATACCCAATATGTCAATAATGCATCCCAGATAGAAAGAATATCGGTGTATTGCACACTACACCGTGGGTCCTATCCTTTCCTCTCATCTTTTGCACCATTGGACAAATGGGAAGAGGATTCAGTGCATCCCACACTACACCGTCGATCCATCCTCAACCCATAGGAAGATGTTAGTGGTACTGGCTCTTTCCATGGAGCAGTCTAAGATGAATAAGAGTACTTTTCCGCTCTTCATGATGTGTTGGTTCCTCTGGAACAATTATCAACACTCGTGGAAAACCATGCCCTGGCCAGGACTATCTTGAGTGCACACACTTGTACCCTAGGTTGAACACACACTATAGATGTTCCCCCTTCTTTGTCCTTTCCATAGCTAACCAACCACTTCCTTCTTCCATGAATTTTCTTCTTCCTTGAAAGTTCTCCATGATTGAATGTCTCTAACAAGTCTCACATGAATGATTTATATTTTTTTGTAAGGGGTGGTTTCCAAACCATCACTCCCTTTCACAAAAGGTTTCCTTTTAATAATTATTTAAATAAATAATTACTCTTCTCTTTTTTTAAAGAGTGTTTATAAATATTCTTTATTAATCTCTCTTTTAACCAAAGGATCATAATATCCTTTATTTTGTACCTCCCTTTTAATTCGAAAGGGTTATTTAAATATTTCTCTTCTCTGTATCGTTCCAATCTTCCCTCATAATATCACTCCTTACAATCTTGTCCTTCTCGATCCTTGCATCAGGTGTCCTTGTTAACACATAGGGAGAACTTGTGTGCCTTACACATACTTTCTCTCTTCAAAGAGATTTATACTATATAATCATATTACCTCATATGTACATCCTAAGTACAATAATAACTGTATCACATATGACACCTATACTACAATGACTGGAAAAACACGTTCTCATTGGCTTATGAATTTATCCTTAGAGTAATCCAAATAGAAAAGGAATATCAGTGCATTGTGCACTACAGTATGGGTCCCATCCTTCCCTTTGGTATTTACGCCTTTAGGCAACCCAAAAGTCGAGTTCTTCCATCACTTACACATCCATTTAATTAATGATAACAATAATGTTCTTGACTACTTTTCCATCTTGAGCATAAAAATGCTCTTTGACACCTGTCATTTCCGAACATAACAATATTACTTCATATTTCAAACTTTGTACCAACAAAGTTTCTCATTGATCTTTCGATCTATTATTCTATTTTGTCAACCTTTTAGGTCAAATGTTATCCTTATTTCTTAGCCTATTTTAGCTTAATAGAGTTTTCAACCTTCCTTTCCATATAATGGACCAACCTCAATGATAGAAGTTTATAAGTATTCTTCAAATCGTTCAATATTTGGTTTATCACTTTTTCCTATTTAGCTACAATAATATATTGAGCATTTGTTCAATTCAATTTCTCACAAGATCATCATGGTTAACACAACCTCATCATTATTTGCTCATTCACAACTGAGATATCCCTCTCAGGAATACTAAATAACTACTTTCACATAATATATTATTTAGGACCGAAATCTCATAAATCAAATCTTCCAACCCGTGTTGATTACTTTGGCGAGTCTGTTCACATCATATTATGTCAGTTCGACCAACATAGACAGATTGAACTATCTTGTGTTATATCACTCTCCCTTTGGAATCTCAAGAGAGTATACATGTCCTGCCGATGACGACATCTTGTCTTCATTTCCTGGCACACTAGACAATATCTTGTTACATACACTGCAATAGCTTACTCCATCTTTTCCAGATTATAGTGGTTCCTCATCCAAAAAATAACTTTGTCATTCCAATATCCTAACTCTGACATCAATTCCCTCACTTCATTCCTTAATCTCCCAAAATTTTGTGTCAAAACCAAATTTTATTTCATATTTATTTAAATATGGAAAATTGAATTATTGATGAGATTTAATTAAATATTAAATGGAGACTCTAGAATATTCAAAAATTGAATATAGGGAGTTGACTGATGATTAAATTTGTGAATTTATGAGAATTATTTTTATGTCATCAAGAATTGAACATTATTGATCAATTTGCAATTGCAAGTGTGTGCAGTTGTAGGGTGACAGGTTGAAGGACAAGAACACAGTTGAAGTAGGACTGTTTAGTTGGATCAAACTGTAAGCCAATTGGAATCTGGGTGCACGCACCACAAAAGGCATGATGACTTGCATTTGAATCAAATTTCATATATCAGAGAATGAATTCTCCTGATTTGAACAATTTCAATGTTTGAAAATATATGGCTTGTAGATGAAAAATTTGTCTATTTGAACTTTGTGTTTGAAGAAACAAAAGAAACTTCCTTTTTAGATACATATATATATATATATAGCTGCTCAAATTTAAACTTAAGCTCCCTATTGTAAGTAATAATGTATGGAATTTGTAAGCCATAACAAACAGTTATACATGAAAATATATATACATGTATGTAAATAAGATTCGAATATATATATATATATATATAAATGTATATATATATGTATATGCAATAGTAGATAAACACATAATATATATATATATATACATATATATATTTGAATGCATATTTAAATTGTAATGTGTCAAATTCAATTCGATAACCAATAGAATTCTAATATCTAGCTGATAATTAAATTGAATAAGATTATTGCAGTATGTACTGCCATAAAATTAATAGCAATATTTGAATGTGTAGTGGCGGGCAGCAAGGCCATAACGCCTCCACTAGAGGCATGCAAAATATAGATTGTTGTTTCCATTTTAAACACACAAGAAGTGTGGGAAAAAAAGCACAGGAAGAAGTGGGTTGTTGGGAAGGAAAAAGCAGAGAAACTCGTGGGAAAAATCTACAGATAACTTAATCAATTGCAATATTTGAGGTAATATAAACCTTACAAGGAATACAAACTTGATTTTTTGTCTTTCCTTCCTTATTATCGAATGATATCCTTTCCTTTTGTATGTTGATTTATTTATCATTCAACAGTAAGTGCATTTAGATAAATGTCATGGCCTTGGGCCAAATGGCATGGCGATGACCACTGTGGGTCACTTGGCCTACATTGTAAAGTATGAGTTCTTTTCTTTAGAATCCATGCAGCTAGCACTCTGAGCTAAGCTGATCCTTAAAATGTTAAGTTCATGCTATTTTCTTTAAAATCGCACCCATGTGCAAGCCATGCAATGGCCATCAAAATCTCTATTTCATTCCACTATATATTATAAAGTAGAAACATTGTTGTGGATCGCTCAATGATCCCAAGAAGGAGGGTTTATAACCTTGTGTTTTATTTTATTAAGGTTTTGTTCCCTCCTTAATGGCTCATTGAGGCTCGAAGAGCCTCAAGAGCCCGATCTTTAACTCTCTTTTAGATTTTAAAATGTTTAGCTATTATGACTATCAAAATTAAACCCGATGACAGTGTAAATGTTTCCATTATTCTTTGTATAGGATCGATTATGATCCGAGAGGATAAGAGACCCCTCTAAATACTGTGTTTTCTTGTATTTTATCTAAACCATGTTATCGAATGGGATGATAACAGTAAAGGAGGGTTGTGTTGAATGTTTCTAAGCCTTACAATGTATATAGGCTATATTTTGGTAAAGATCTAACCCTGTTCGATGAGAACAGTGGCATGAAATCCATGTTTGAATGCAAACAAGGTCAGCATGTAGGATATCTTTGCATGCATGATATTAAAACAAAAAGCTACATGGGAAAATTTATAATATATTAATGATGTTAGAAAGGAGGATCTCAACCATTTGGAATTGGTTGACTCAGAGCAACCATAGTTGTTGTTGCAGCCTATAGGGTATGAATAATATCTAACCATTAGTCATATTGTCCTTATATATGAAATAGGGAAAATTTTGACTTGATTACTTCCTGTACAGTGTGAAAGAACCATTTTGTTTCTTCTGTTTAATAGTGAACACATGCTTTTAAAGTTAGTGTTTCTCATATGAATAGCTAGAGATCTGTAATAGAGCAAATGAGAATATTTGATTTTACATATATTTGATTTGTTGAAAAGGAATGTGGATGTTCTTTTGCATGCAACTCTGTTGAGTTTAAAAGTTATCTTTATAGTTGAAACAACATGATTTATAATTGTTTAAATGATGAATGTACATATGTGAGCAGATTGCTTATAACTATATAGGAGGAAACAACATTTCTTATGTTCAAATAGTGAATGTACATATGCAAACAACTAGTTTTGCAGCTGTTTAGTAGGAAACAGTGCTTGATTTGCTTAAAAAAAGAATGTTCTTTAAGTAAATATAAAATGTTATAGAAACACATTAGTGAAAATGCTTAAACAATATGTGTGAAACTGTTAGCATAAGACTTGTTCTATTTTCTTTACTTGACAATGTAACGTCAATTAGAACACTATCTAAGATTGCAATCCAAATTAATTATTATTTCAAATGTATGCACAAACTTAAACATTAGTAGGCACATATATTTGTATGAACATAGACTTCTTCTATGTAGATACACATACTTGTGACATACCTTCTTTTGTTTTTAGTATAATTTAAAGAAAAATGCTTAAGTTGTTAAGTAGAAACTAGTCATAAGAATGATATGACTGATTTTTGAAATACTCTGTGAATCATCAATTTTTATTTTCTGTTTTGAGTATAAATCTGTATTTTGTCTCTTCTTGAAGACATTTATAGAACAATGATACCTCAATTGACTAGAGAATCTATGGGTAGTTGTTGCTAGAGGGTAGATATTTGTTATAGTAGAAAGTTACCTTTCAGGACGGGTGTCGAAATGGAGTCAGAGAGTATATGTTTGCTTTACCAGAACCTATTGTTTGTTGTTGTTGCAACACACTTATTATGCTTGGCCAAGCAATATTGTTCATTATGTATACATGAATGAACTTTGTGTTTTCACTCTCTACCATTCCTAGCATAGACCTTGCACTTTATTTTTTAGCATACAGATAGAAATTGCATGTTGATGTTTTGGAATGCACCAAATTCCATCTTGCAAGTTGTTCTCTTGCTAAAATTTACGTGCAAGGTCAGGAATTCTTCAAGTTGGAAGAATACCAAGGAAGTGTAAGCTTCATGGTTGGGTGGTAAAGCACTTCAACCATGTTCTCATCCACCAGTAGAGGTGAGTGTTGAAGAAGAACTCTATTTGTTCACCAAACTATTATAGTCTATGTTGTAACTTGATGTAAAAATCATCTATGTACTATGTAATGACAATGTAGCCTTAGGATCCAAGTGAAACTAGATATTGTAACTTGACTTTTGAAGTGAATATAAGAATCTTGACTCATTTTAAATGGACATGTGTAGCTATGATTGAATTAAGCCACTAGTTATTTCTTGTTAACTTGGAGTATATTCATGTGTCATTTACAATAATATTAATTAAGTAATAATTTGGAATGGGTTATTACATCTGGTATCAGAGCTTAGGGTTCAGCTCTAGGTCTTTTGAGTCTACCATAGTTAACTAGGGTAGTTAACCCTTGACCCAAAACTGGAAGTCTTGAGAATTGACCAAACCTAAATTGAATGCAAGAATGGGAAGGCCAAAGGCAGGATGAAGTAAAGGAAAAAATATTAGAACCCCACACAAGAATGACATAAAGGAAGGAAACGCTAAAGTAGAGGTTCCACCAGAAATTCCCAATGACAAAACTCTAGCCCAAGCTCTTACATGACTGAAGCTAAAAAGAGGCTTGAAGATTGAGGAGAGGAGAATACCTAAGATCAAAAAGTCTTTCACAATTCGGGATTGACCTCTAGGGTGTGGACCCAATGCACCCTTGTTGACCAAAGAGGAAAAAGAGAGCCTACATGCTCAACCATCCTCTTCTATAAATTTTGATGTAAACTCGGATGATGATTCAAAGGAATGTCCTCTTTCTGATACTGAGAAATCAGAATGATTTAACTTGAAGCCTAATGTAAATAAGGGTCTATCTACTTACCCTAAATATAAATAAAATCAGATAATATTTTCTTTGTGCTCAATGAGAGACTCCAAAATGTGTGTATCTTTCTTGAATGTGTATGTCTTCTATGTTGAAGGATGTATGCATATGAAAATTATGTGATGTAGCATAAGAATTTTTATTAATAGAACCTTGTTTTGAGATGTGATAAACATGATTGTGTTGTAGGATAAGTGTGAGATATCATGGTACCCACTAGGAAATACAAGGGTGGTAGTGGTCCCAATAATGAACCGAACAAGAGACTGGAGTAGATTCTAGAGTTTAAGAATCTGCAAGAGTCTCACATGGACCACATAGAGCAAGAAGTATGAGCGGCACACAAGGACCAGGACCATAGGAATGTAGAAGGAAATCAAGGAGATGGTGATCCATGGGTAGGTCCATGAGGGAAAATTGAGGAAGAGCTTGGAAAAGACCTCAAAAGAGTAGCACCGCCCAAATTTGATGGTAAGGCTATCAGAACTGGAACTAAAGCTTGGATTATAGAAATGGAAAAATATTTTGGGCTTCGTAACCTTTCTGAATAAAATAAGGAGGCATGGGCTATGTATTAGATCTCAAGTGAAGCAACAACATGGTGGGATAATGAGAAGTTAGAACAAAATCTACAGCTTGCTAAGATCACTTGGGAACTCTTCCTCCAAGCTTTCAGGAAAAGATGGTTACCATAGCTTTTCTTTGACAAGAAAATGATGGAATTTCAAAACTTAACCTAGGGAAATATGACTGTGATTCAATATTGGGAAAAGTTCACAAATTTGTTGAAGTATGTGCCTCAGTATTAGGGGGATGAATGGTTCTATATACATAAATTTATAATGGGACTTACACCCCACACAGGAGCTAAGGTGGATATGCATGAATCTCAGACCATGAATGAATTCTTTCAGAAATCCACCAAATAGGAACAAAAGCTACAATAGTTATCCAATCTTCATAGTGATTCAAGTTCTAAGTCTTGATATGGAAAGAAGAAATTTCATAAGGGAGACAAGAGTCATTAGATTCGTAATCTCAAGAGGGGAATTAAATCGAAAGAAAAAGGTGAAGATGGTAATGGTGGAAAGAACAAGAAATAAAATAAAAGCAAGGGTAAGGATGTCCAAAATTAGAAGGGCTTTAGAGAGGACATGCTAGGAGGTCATAAAGGACCTCAAGATGGATGTTATACTTATGGAGGCGATTCACACTGCAATGGAAAATAGACAGGAAAAATACCAGGCCTCACCAATTCAACTAATGGATAAGCTCTATGGCCAATCTGTCTCTATCTTAATTGATACTAGAGCTACTGAATGTTTTGTAGATCCTAGAATAATATCTAAGATACCAATTAGACCTGGGTACATGGAAAACTCATGGACCATCAATATGGTAATCAAGCAGAGAAGAGGGTACATACTTGTCTCTTTTTCTTTGAGTTAGAACTTACAACTTTTCAAACTCAGGTCAACTTGTATGTTGCACACTTAGGCTCATATGATGTAATTTTGGGAATAAATTGGTTAACTAAGCATAAAGCTTTAATGAAATGTGATGATAAGGTGGTCAACTATCTGGATGATTATAGAAAACTAGTTGAGATTTGAGGAATGTAGAGACCCTTAGAGCTTAGACAGATTCCTGCAATGTAGCTCAAGAAGGCTCATCAAAAGGGTTGTGCAATTTATGCAATGCATGTTAGTAATCCTAATAGCAAGGAACCATATTTAGATGACTATCCTATTCTCAAGGAGTTCCAAGACGTATTCCCTAAAGAACTTACTAAGTTTCCTCCAAAGCGGTAATTTGATTTTCTATCGACCTAGTCCCAAGAGATGAGCCTCAATCCAAGGCACCTTATTGAATGACCACTACAGAACTTTATGAGTTGAAGGCCCAACTAATGGAATTGTTGGATAAGGGACTCATAAGACCCAGTGTGTCTCCTTGGGGAGCATTGGTTATTTTTGTGAAAAAGAAGGATGGAACTTTGTGTCTGTGTATAGATTATCAGATGTTGAACAAGGTTACCATCAAGAACATGTATTGACTCTTGAGGATTGATGAGTTGTTTAATCAAATGAAGGGAGCAATAGTGTTCTCCAAGATAGATCTCAGATTGGGGTACCATCAATTGAGGATTAAGGAAGAAGATATTTTGATGACTGCATTTAAAACTCAATATGGACATTATGAGTTCACAATGGTACCTTTCAGTTTAACTAATGCACCAACAACCTTTATGAACCTTATGAATAGCATATTCATAGATTGCTTGGATGATTTTGTTTTGATCTTTATTGATGACATCTTAGTCTACTCAAAGACTATTGAAGAGAATGATAGACATTTGAGGATAGTTTTTCAATGACTGAGAGAAAGGAAACTATTTGGGAAGCTATCCAAGTGTTCATTCTATTAGGAAAAAGTGCATTATTTGGTCCATATCATTTCAATAGAAGGAGTTTCCATAGACCCTAAAAAGATCAAGGAAATTGTGGAATGGCGAGTACCTTAGAATGTGTTATAAGTTTGTAGCTTCACGGGCCTCATAGGATACTATAGGAATTTTGTGTAAGGGTTCTCCCATATTGCATCTCCTATTGCCTCACTCCAAAGGAATGGAACACAATTTGAATGGACTGAGAAATTCGAGCAGGAATTCCAACTCCTAAAGGAGAGGCTCATAACAACAATAGTGTTAACTATCCCTGATCCTAATGGGAGATTCACAGTAATCACAGATGCCTCAGGAGAAGGATTGGGAGTAGTATTAATACAAGACAAACAAGTAGTGGCATATGAATCAAGAAAGCTTAAGTAGTAAGAAGTAAAATATGCAACTCATGATTTGGAATTGGCAGCCATAGTTCATACCTTACTGATGTGGAGGCATTACCTTTTGGGAAAGCCATTTGAACTCAAGTTAGACCACTTGGGGTTGAGATACATATTTACCCAACCAAACCTCAATGCACGAAAAAGAAGGTGGCTAGAATTCCTTAGTGAGTATGACTTTGGAATTGAATACATAAAAGGGAAGGAGAACAGAGTGGCTAATGCTATTAGTAGATGAAGACATATGACAACCAGGATCTCAACAAGGTCTAACTTGAGGCAACAAGTAATTTAAAATCTACCAGGGGATGAGCACTATGAAAGAGTGAAGAATGCCCTAGCAGAAAATCCTTTGGATCATCGGTTTGATGGGTATGAGCTTGAACTAGATGGTATTTTGAGGTACCAGAGAAGAATGTATATTCCTGACTTGGGAGAGCTGAGGAAGCTGGTTTTGGAAGAAGTTCACAATGCACCTTATTCAGGACACCCTGGAGTATCCAAGATGATCGTGGAGTTGAAGATTTTGTATTTTTGGCCTAAACTCAAGAAGGATGTAGTGGAGTATGTAGCCAGATGCTTGGAGTGCCAGTGAGTCAAGGCTAAGCATGCACACCTAGTTGGGTTATTGTATCCTCATGACATACTTGAGTATAAATCATAGGTGATCAGTATGGATTTTGTATAGGGGTTTCCATTGAGCAAGAATAAGCATGATTTCATCTTGGTTGTGATTGATAAGTTGAATAAGGTTGTGCACTTCATTATGAGAAACCTTAAGGATGGATCGTTGACCTTGGCTAAGAAATTTTTCCAGGAAATCTTCCGTTTACATGGAGTGCCAAAGAATATCATTTTTGATAGGGACACACGGATGACCTAAAGGTTTTGGATGACCTTGAATGTAGCATTTGAGACTAAATTTAATTTCAACTCGGCTTATCATCCTCAAAATGACGGGAAAATAGAGAGGGTGAATCAGGTAGTTGAAGATCTCCTCCAAATGTATTGTATGGACCAACAGTATAAGTGGGAAGAATAGTTTTATTTGGTAGAGTTTTCTTACAATAAATCCTATCATACATCCTTAGGAATGGCACCATTTGAGGCCTTATATTGGTGGAAGTGTCGTACCCTCATCAGTTGGGATGAATTGGAGGACAAGATCATAGTAGGACCTAAAAGTCTTAAGGAAATGGAAGAACAAAGGAGGGCCATTAAGAGAAGATTGAAAGAGGTAGCATATCGACAGAAGAGTTATGCTGACAAGGGCCAAACTCTTAGATAGTCACAATAGGGGAAAATTTTTTATTGAGAGTTAAACCTCATAAGAGTTATATTTCTTTTGGAAAGTCTTCCAGTTGGCCCCGAGATATGTGGGACTGTTTGAAGTATTGGAAGTGATTAACCCAAATGCTTATAGACTAGCTCTACCACCTACATTGGCTCAACTTCATAATGTGTTCCATGTTTCCTTGATTAAGCCATATCATCCTAATGTGACTCATGTGCTTGATTGGAAATCCTTGCAGGTACATGATCCAAGAGTGGTGCTAGTGGAGCCCATTAGAATCCTAGATAGATGAAACATTAAGTTGTGGAGCAGGGATATTGCTCAGCATAAGGTCCAATGGGATCAATACTCAAAGGATAGTGATACTTGGGGTGATGCAAAAGAAATAGAACTTCCTTTCTTGAAAATAGACTCAGTAATTTTTTTTGATATTTTTGGTTTGAGATACTATGATATTTCATGCTTTAAAATTATGATGTTGAAATAGACATATATTTGAAATGATGTTGAAACAAACATATATTTCATGTGATGTTGAAATAGACATATATTTGAAATGATGTTGAAACAAACATATATTTCATGTGATGTTTAAATAGGCATAAATTTTGAAATGATGTTGAAACAGACATATATTTCATGTGATGTTGAAATAGACATATTTTGAAATGATGTTGAAATAGACATATATTTCATGTGATGTTGAAATAGACATATATTTCACGTGATGTTGAAATAGACATATATTTGAAATGATGTTGAAATAGGAATATATTTCATGTGATGTTGAAATAGACATATATTCTGAAATGATGTTGAAATACACATATATTCTGAAATGATGTTGAAATAGACATATATTTCATGAGATGTTGAAATAGACATAAATGTTCAAAATTTGATATGATCTTTTATTCAACCTTTTAGACATTAGGATGATGTCTCTTCCAAGATGGGAAGGATGTCATAACCCGATTTTATTTCATATTTATTTAAATATGGAAAATTGCATTATTGATGAGATTCAATTAAATATTAAATGGAGACTCTAGAATATTTGAAAATTGAATATAAGGAGTTGACTGATAATTGACTTTGTGAATTTCTGAGAATTATTTTTATATGACATCAAGAATTGAATGTTACTGACCAATTTGCAAGTGCAAGTTGTAGCTGCTATAAGGGAAATTCGTGCATTTCGGAAATCTCAAGAACAGTGGTGCCTTTGGTAACTTCAATTTCGATTAGATTACCTCAAAGACACAAACAACTATGTCCTAAAGCGGAAACAGACACAGTTCATTTCCCACATTGATCCTTCTAAGAGAAGCACATGTAAATTCAACATCATGCAATAACAATTCTAGAAGCAGAACCATTAACAGATGAAAGATAAGACAGAAAACCGAACACAGACTTACGTGGGAAAACCCTTTCTGGTCAAAACCCCACACTCCAAAAGATTGAGCCATTGTATTATTCAAGAACCTAAGGTTACAATACAACTCGTGCTCATAGCCTTTAGATTACAACTTGTTCATTCTCGGATAAACTGGTAACCCTCTCAGAAATTTCCTGATCAACCTCTCAAACCAACAATCTTCGTATCGCTGAAATACCCTCACAAGATACAAGATGACAACATGAGATCAACCATGGCATTCAATCCTTGATCGGAGAGAATTCGGCAGCAAAACCCTGCCTCTCACTTCCTTTGTTTTAGCCTCATGGCCTGGCCTTCCAGCCAGCCACTCGTTCCTCACTCTATCGCTCACCTGTATCGAACAATCCAACCAAGCATCATATTGTATTCTAGGCTATATACATTTCATTTATGTATGTCAAGCTTCCTCTTAGAATGGCCACAATAGACTAACTTCCAATGGTTCCCATTCGACTCCTCTGATTGGTCCACGAGACGCCACATAGGAAAGTCTCACTTGGTCAAATGGCTTCAAGCTATGTTGGCATATCGGTGAGACACAAAACGTGTCTCCCCAATGCCAACACAGTCAGCATTAGATATCACCAAGAGTCCATCCTATCGGCAAGACATTTCATCGAGTCCAGAGAGCTATCGCTCAACTTTTGCCATGTCACCAAGACATACCGCTTTTGCTGAGACATCCCATCGAGCCTTCATTGTTATTCTAAAGCATCCAATAGTCGATGAGACTTATCACTATCGCCAAGAGGTTACATCGATGTTCAACAGTTACTTTGAAGTATTCAACAGTCGGCAAGACATCACCTTCACTGAGACGTTACCCCAAATACTCACAAGTCATATCGAGCACCAAACACCAATCGGCAAGACATTCATCTTTCACCAAGAGGTTTCACTGAACTCTTTTATGTTACTCTGGAGTGCTCATCTATCGCCAAGACATACATCCTTCGCTGAGACTTTACTTTGAGATCCTTATGTTTCATCAAGCACTGAACAGTCAGCAACACTTCTGTCCATCGCTAAGAGTTCTTAGCGAACCCTTAGTGTTACCCCGATGCCTCCAAGTGTGTCCCCATCGGCAAGACCTTCATCGATCGCTGGGACATCTTCCCGAAGCCCTTTGAGTTTCCTCGAGATAATACTATTGGTGTGACATTCCCTCATCAGTAAGACTTCTTACCGATAGTATTCCTTCCAGCGAGAGTTTCCCCGATGACTTCAAACCAAACATTGTCGGCAAGACATTAACACATCACTGAGAGCTCATAGTGAACACCCAAGACTCTCCCCGATATCTGATAGAATGGCCTGTCGGCCAGAGATCTCCACGAGCGGTGAGAGGTTATACTGAACCAAATGTCACAACGATAGGCTCCTTTGGTGAGACAGACGCAAGGTCACAGTGACCTGTGTAATTTACAGTTTCAGCTGCTAGGCCCTTTATGACAAAGATGTCACATCGATGCTTTCTTAGAGGTTTCGCCTTGGAGATTGGGCAACATTCCAACACTGTGGCGACAAGTTGGAAGGATCTAGAACATGGTTGAAGTAGGATTGTTTAGCCGACAGAATGGTTTAGTTGAATCTAGGTGCACACACGCAAAAGGCATGATGACTTGTATTTGAATCAAAATGTATATATCAGAGAATGAAATCTCTTGATTTGAACCGTTTCAATGTTTGAAAATATATGGCTTGTACATAAAAAAATCATCTATTTGAACTTTTTGTTTGAAGAAACAAAAGAAACTTCCTTTTTAAATAAACACACACACACACACACATATATAGCTGCTCAAATTTAAACTTAAGCTCCCTATTGTAAGTAATAATGTATGGAATTTGTAAGCCATAACAAACATTATACATGAAAGTATATATATATATATATATATATATTTACATATAAATTTATACATGTATGTAAATAAGATTCAAATACATCCATATATATATATATATATATATTTGAATGCATATTTAAATTGTAATGTGTCGAATTCAATTCGATAATTGATAGAATTCTAATATTGGGCTGTTAATTAAATCAAATAAGATTATGGCAGTATGGACTGCCATGAAATTAATAGCAATATTTGAATGTGTAGTGGCCAGCGGAAAGGCCATAACGCCTTCGCCAAAGGCATGCAACAATATAGATTGTTGTTTCAATTTTGAACACATAGGCAGTGTGGGAAAAAAAGCATAGGAAGAAGTGGGTCGTTGGGAAGAAAAAAGTAGAGAAATTCGTGGGAAAAATCCAAAGATAACTTAATCGATTGCAATATTTGAGGTAATCCAAACCTTGCAAGGAATACAAACTTGATTTTCTATCTTTCCTTCCTTATTATCAAATGATATCCTTTCATTTTGTATGTTGATTTTTTTATCATTAAATAGTAAGTGCATTTAGATAAATTCCATGCCCTTCAGTCGAATGGCATGGCGATGACCACTATGGGTTGCTCGGCTTGCATTGTAAAGTATGAATTCTTTTCTTTAGAAGCCATGTAGCTAGCTCTTTGAGCTAAGTCGAGCCTTAAAATGTTAAGTCTAGGTTGTTTTCTTTAAAATCGCACCCACATGCAAGCCATACAATGCCCATCAGAATCTCTATTCCATTCCACTATATATTATAAAAAAGAAACATTGTTGTGGGTTGCTCAATGATCTCAAGAAGGAGGATTTATAACCCTGTGTTTTATTTTCTTAAGGTTTTGTTCCCTCCTTAGTGGCTCGTCGAGGCTCGAAGAGCCTCAAGATCCCAGTCTTTAATTCTCTTTTAGCTTTTAAAATGTTTATCTAATATGGCTATCAAAATTAAACTCGATGATAATGTAAATGTTGTTATTATTTGTATATGATCAATTACGATCTAGGAGGATAAGAGACCCCTCTAAATATTGCATTTTCTTGTATTTTATCCAAACCATGTTATCGAATGGGATGATAAAAATAAAGAGGGTTGTGTCAAATGTTTATAAGCCTTGCATTGTACATAGGCTATCTTTTGGTAAAGAGCCAACCCTGTTCGATGAGAATTATGGCATGAAATCCATGTTTGAATGCATATAAGGTCAACATGTAGGATATCTTTACATGCATGATATTAAAACATAAAGATACATGGGAAAATTTCTAATATATTAATGATGTTAGAAAGTAGGATCTTGACCATTGGGAATTGGTTGACTCAGAGCAACCATAGTTGTTGCTGTAGCCTATAGGGCATGAATCATATCTGAACATTAGTCATACTATCCTTATGTATGAAACAGGGAAAATTTTGACTTGATTACTTACTGTACAGTGTGAAAGAACCATTTCATTTCTTTTATTTAATATTAAAAAATTCTTGTAAAGTGAGTATTTGTCATATGAATAGCTAGAGATCTATAACAAAGAAAATAACAATATTTGATTTTACAGATTTCTAATTTGTTGAAAAGGAATGTGGATGTTCTTTTGCATGCAACTCTATTGAGTTTAAAATTTATCTTTATAGTTGAAACATCATGATTTATAATTGTTTAAATGATGAATGTACATATGTGAGAAACTTTCTTATAACTATTTAGGAGTAAACAACATTTCTTTTGTTCAAACAGTGAATGTACATATGCAAACAACTAGTTTTGCAACTGTTTAGTATGAAATAGTACTTAATGTTCTTAAATAGAGAATGTTCTTTAAGTAAACAAAAAATATTATAGAAACACAGTAGTGAAAATGCTTAAAAAATATGTGTGAAACTATTAGCATAAGACTTGTTATGTTTTCTTTACTTGACAATGTAACACCAATTAGAACACTATGTAAGATTGCAATCTAAATTAATGATTATTTCAAAATGTATGCACAAACTTAAACATTAGCAGGTGCATATATGTGTATGCACATAGACTTCGTCTATGTACATAAACATACTTGTGACATAGCTTTTTTTTTAAGTATAATTTAAAGAAAAATGCTTAAGTTGTTAAGTATAAACTAGTCACAAGAATGATATGACTAATTTTTGAATTACTCTGTGAATCATCAATTCTAATTTTCTATTTTGAGTATAAATTTGTATTTTGTCTCTTCTTGAAGACATTTATAGAACAATGATACCTCAGTTGACTAAAGAATCTATGGGTAGTTGTTGCTAGAGGGTAGATAGTTGTTATAGTAGAAAGTTACCTTTCGGGATGGGTGTCGAAATGGAGTCAAAGAGTATATGTTTACTTTAATAGAACCTATTGTTTGTTGTTGTTGCAACACACTTATTATGCTTGGCCAAGCAATATTGTTCATTATGTATGCATGAATGAACTCTATGATTTTAATCTCTTCCATTCCTAGCATAGATCTTTCACTTTCTTTTCTAGCATACAGATATAAATTGCATGTTGATGTTTAGGCACACACCAGATTCCACCTTGTAGGTTGTTCTTTTGCTAAACTTTCCATGCAGGTTCGAGCATTCTTCAAGTCGGAAGAATAATGAGGAAGCGTAAGCTTTGTGGTTGGGTGGTAAAGCGCTTCAACCATGTTCTCGTCCACCATAGAGGAGAGCATTGAAGAAGAACCTTAGTTGTTCACTAGACTATTTAGTCTATGTTGTAACTTGATGTAAAAATAATCTATGTACTTGATAGAAAATGTACTATGTAATAACATTGTAGCCTTAGGAGCCAAGTGAAGCAAGATATTTTAACATGACTTTTGAAGTGAATATAAGAATCTTGACTCATTTTAAATGGACATGTGTAGCTATGATTGACTTTAGCCACTAGTTATGTCTTTTAAACTTGGAGTATATACATGTGTCATTTACAATAATACTAATTAAGTAATAATTTGGAATGGGTTATTACATTTTGGGTACATATGTTCTTTTACATCCCATAATAGTCTAATCTTTGACTAAATGAAAACCTATTTTGTGGTCTAATGCCACATAAGCATAATACTTAGACATTTTGCGGAGATAAACCTCCTTTATCTTAAGACATCCATACCTTGGATTTCTTTCATCCTTGGATCATTTTCAAAATTTTCAACCGATTTTCAGCTCAATCCAACTTTCTTGATGAGAACGGGTACTAAATTCGAGTATTAATCCCCATTCAATAATTTTGGTTCCTAAAAGATATCAAATTTAATTGCATACCTATTTACCAAGCACAAATGTTTCTCATTAACTCTAAATCATGAGTCATCTAGATATTTCCTTACCTATTCCTTAGGCCATGATCTTCCCTTTCATGATCAAGTAATCTACTTATCCTTTTGTAAGGCATCAATAATAATAACAATTGATCTTTCAATCAATCATATATATAAAGTATTTAGCGATAATATTCCTTTCTCTTTGGTCATAATCCTTGACCTTTTCATTATCTTTCAATAATTTCAATACTTCATCATCCTGGTCAAGAAATATATGACCTAATTGACATCATGACTTACGAAGAAGTTAAAATTTCTTCCAAATCGAAAATATATTAATGATTTTCATTGGGTGGGGTACTGTATCTGAGTCACTCCACTCTCTTTCTTCCCCCCTTAGTGTTTCCACAACATTCGATCAACTCAAATTTGAACTCTTAGCAAACATTTGATTTCTCAGAATAATTTTTCATTCCTTGTTTTGGGCTTTCTATTGCCTTTTCTAGCATTTCCTACCCTCCAAGGCATGCTTCGGCTAAACTTGTTCCCAAAATTGGATTCATCATTGATCTCTAATCTCATGGATTCAACATTTTTGGATCGTCAACCAAAAGATCTAATGAATAATTAACAACTTTACAAGTTAAGAGGCACTCTAATATACCATTTCTCTTTTCCCAGTAAGCCAATATCCTTTTTGTGGAGGAATTTTCATACCCACAAAGCCTCTTTGGTTGATGTGTCTTCAACTTAGATCGTTGTTTCCTTAAAACTTCTATTGATTTGAAACATAGTGTCACACTGTATCCCATTTCCTTTTGGAACCTCTAAACATATGTTGTTTTTGTTGACACATTAGTGAGTTCAATTTATACTCCAACCAATCTAGGTACTAACCAAACCTTTGACAGGCCAACCAGATATACCTTTTTCAGGTTTCTTTCTTACAATCATCTTTTTAGGTGACTATATATTAATTATTGGTAACTTCATAACCTTAAGAACTCTAAGGTTTCTTGCTTTCTTTACCTCATCTTAATCAAAACTCCAAAAAGATCTCGTCAATTTTGGTTGGTGGAACTATGCCCACTTCATTGATTACTTCTTTTCTGACCATTTTGGTCTCTTCCCTTATTCCAAGGTACTACACAAGATCTTAATCTTGTTCACATTCAGTATTTTTTAAGGGTTATCCTACCTATTGGATAGTTCCTTCATTGAATTTTATTATCAAAATGTTGAATTTCTATTTCATTTGAAGTTTTCAACTTATGCCAATAATGCATACTCCTAGTTTCATAGTATTCTTACTAAATCCAAGAAACCTTGACTCTCTTCGCAACTATAAGTTGCTATCAATAAGGGAGATTATTTCAATCCTCTCTATCCCTTAGAGTCATTATAACTTTTAGTAGGGTGAAGGTACATATTGGTTATCCTTCATACATGACCCAATTGCATAATCTTTCGCAGTCCAAGGGGGTATCATAATGAGTTGTTGTTTTAGGATTTTTCAACTCTAGGGATGACTCTTTATCTAGTCCCAAACTTAAACAAATTTCCAAGAATCTTATCTTCCTTTTGTTCTTTCCTCTTGCCATCTTGGCACAAGAAATTTTCTACCATTATCTTCTGATAAGGTTTATACAATGCTTACGTAATGAGCTCATAAGTTCCATAGCTGAACTTGGTAGCTATGATACCACATGTAACAACCTCGATGTTCTATTAAGAAATTTTTTCAATGTTTTCACCTCAAGTGAATAAACGATGATGTCATAACATAGCAACACAAATTTTATTTCCATAATGTAAATTACATGCACATTTGAAATAACACTATTCTCAAACTTCCATTGCATTCCATTTTAATTTCAAAAATATTTCCATAACATAGATTTTATATTGAATAAAATCAAGTTTATCATTCAAGATTACATCCTTCCATATAAATGGTACATGATATATGCATAACTCTTTTGAGCTTCATCTAGCAATAGATATACAAATTGATCCTGATTCTGCCGCAATGGTGCATACCTTCTAGATGTCCTCGCTCTCTGGTGCATACACTCTAGCTATCCCCAATGCTAGTACAAACATCCAAGAACCTCAACTACCAACTAATGAGGAGAAGCATCACTCAAGTTATTTTCTGCCAACCATGGAATCAAATGTGGCCCCCCTTACATCTATCACATATGAAAAGATGGCCCTACCCTTCAACAAAGAGATTGGTTGGTAAACCTCATAACATTAGCCTATTTGAGCTTAGTGTTTATGTCCTACAAACTATAACCTAATCATACATTCACTTGTCTAACACGTATGAAAACCCTTATCTAGAATGCATTAGAGGAACATAGTTAAACTAACAGTGTAATCATTGGCAACTTACACTACTTTGCCCAAAGTATTCTTACCCAATACTTTGAGTGATAGTCATCCTATTCACATACACTTCTACAAATCAGTTTGGATTGTGACCATTCATCTACTATGCTTGGGTAAATTCCTTCCATAGGCAATCCCTAACCTCAGAGATAACCTATTTTCCTTTTCCCCAAAATACAATTAATTATGAAGTGATGGAAATGAAATTAATGTAGGTGTTTTTGAAATGATTGACACAAAATTTCTATGGGCTCATGTAGTAACAATTCTATTTTGTAGTTTTGTCGGGTAGTGGCATGATGTTGCAGGTCCCTGTTGCTTCTACGACTGGTTCAAAAAATGAAGACTTCCAAATGTCATTGATGTAGTGTGTGCATGTGAAATGTGTTATAGAATTATACATTTGAGATCTTAGTAGGTGAGTTGTGTTGCTCATCTACTGATACTTCAAAAGAACTACTTGTTGTCAATGAAATTTGTATTTGTGGCTAAAATTGATGTTGTAATGATAAAATTAAATCATCCTTCTATAATGGCCATTTGTAGAGCTTCAATCTGTGGCCATTAACTAATAATGAGAACCTTACATCATCAATTATTTGTAATTGAACTCCTCCATTTGGAAGAACTATTTTAATTTCATATGGTCCAAGCCATCTAGTCTATAATTTTCCTTTGTAATATTTGTATCTTGAATAATATAGTAAATCCCAATCACTTGCACTAAATTTCTTAGTTTTAATAAGGTGTTTATTCCAACGTATCCTTTGTCTCTGGATGATTTCAGTATGGTCAATGACTTCCATTTTGATTTCATCTAATGCGTCAAGGTTGTGTAACCTCTCATGTGTTATTGATAAGTCCATGCCCAATTTGAATTTTTTCCTCAAAGTCTTGTATTCAAATTCTATTCAGAGTACTACCTTTTTACCATATACCAACTCATATGGTGTAAAATCTATTGTTGTCTTCCAAGTTGTCCTGTAAGCCCAAACTACTTCAAGTAACCTAATTTCCTAGACCTTCTTGTGTAATTGCATTTTCTTTGTGAGGATGTTTTTAATTTCTCTATTTGTGACCTCCACTTGACCATTTTCTTATGGGTGGTAGGGTTTGGAATTTTTATGTCTAGTCTCATATTCTTGCACTAGTTTTGTGATCAGATCTGATGTAAATATGGCCCCTAGTCTATGACAATTTCTCTAGGAACACCATATCTTGTGAATATATATTTATAGAGAAAATTTTCCACATTGCCATCTCTTGCAAACTATTATGCTTTGACTTCCACCCATTTGGTAAGGTAATTTGTACAAACTAGTATGTACTCTTTGTTATTTGATGTTGGAGAGATGGGACCAATAAAATCTAGTCCCCATTTATGAAATAGTGTTATAACTAATTGTGGTTGTAATGGAATCTCATTTGTCTTTGCTGGTCTTCTGATTATCTTATACCTATCATAACTTCCTGTGTAATTGACTACGTCTTTATGAATTGTTGGCTAATAATAGCCAATATTCAAAATCTCAAAAGTTGTCCTATTTGCTGCAAAGTGTCCCCCACAAGGTTCATCATGGAATACTTTGAGGATATCATGCACCTCATCTTATTTGATGCATCTTCTCATTATGTTTTTAGGCCCTATGTAGAATTAATACCTTTCTATCCATAAGGAAAACTTTTCTAAAATAATTTCCTCTTCTCCCTTGGTGAGAGATGTGGTGGTTTTTCCCTACTACCAGATGGTGTATGCAAAGATAAAGAGAGAGAGAAAATAGGTGCTCATTTGGGAATGAATCATCTACAACATCTTCCTCTAATTTGGTTGGAAGTCTACAGAGGAAATATGCAACTACATTGGCTTTACTTGGCTTGTCCACAATGGTTTTATAAAATTCCTAAAGTAGCAATAACCACCTTACAAGACCCACCAACTATTGGTTCGTTTATTAGATACCTTATTATTGTGTGATCAATATGTATGAATACAAAATACCCTGTTATATAGTGTCTGAACTTTTTGATTGCATGAACCATTGCTAACATTTCCTTCTCAGTCACTATATAGTTTAGTTATTCCCCTTGTAAATTTTTGTTGATATAATAAATTGTGTACTCCAACTTTCCATCTTTCTATACTAGCATAGCTCCTATTGAAAAATTAGAAGCATCTGTATGGATATGGAAAGGTAGATTCCAATTTGGTCCTCTTAAGACAGGGGTCTTGGTTAATGCTACCTTGAGAGCTTCAAAGGAAGGTTGAAAAGCAATTTTCCATTCAAAATCTACATCCTTAGACAATAATACAAATAGTGGTTTTGCAAGTTTACTAAAATCTTTTATGAACCTCTTGTAGTGCCTAGCATGGCCAAGGAAGCTTCTAACATCCTTTTGTTTCTAGGGTATAGATAGGGTTGATATTATTTCAATTTTGCTGGGCTCTACTTGGATTCCCTTATTAGACACAAAGTGTCCCAAAATAACTCCTTCAACCATCATCATGAAGCATTTTTCATGACTTGGGGATATGAGATGATCTTGCCATCATTGCAATATTTTCTCCAAATTAACAAGTGCTCCTCATAGTTATTTCCATATGTTGTAATATAATCCATGTAAATCTCCATGGAATCATGTGAAAAGTCTAATAATATGCTCAGTACTACCCTTTGGAATGTGGCAGGTATATTATAGCCCAAATGGAAAGATAGAGTAAGCATATGTACCCCAAGGGCATGTGATTTTTTTCTTTTCTTGGTCTTGTAGGGAGGTCTTAATTTGATTGTATTCACTAAAGCCATCCAAAAATGAGAAGTATGTCTTTCTTGCTAGTGAGTCTAGTACTTGGTGAATGAATGGAAGGGGAAAGTGATCTTTCCTAGTTGTTGCATTCAACTCATGATAGTCTACACACACTCTTTTTTTCCCTCCATTCTTAGGCACAATAACTAATGGAGACACCCATTGATTATCAAAGATTGGATATATGAATCTTGCATCCAACAACTCTTGTAGTTTAGCTTTGACTATGTCATGGACTATAGGGTTCATTCTCCTTTGTGGTTGCCTAATTGGTTTATATCCTTCATTAACATAAATCCGATGCATGTATAGGTTTGGATCTATACCCTTCATATCATGGGAATCCCATGTAAATGTTATTGCATGTGCTTGCAACACATTCAATAGTGAGGTTTATTGTGCAATAGTCAATTGGTTTTTTACATTTAATGTTTTGTTTGGCATAATCTCTAAGGTAAAGGATGATGTTTGAATAGATGAAATTTCAAGAAAAACTATATTTAGAATACAATGATGTGGAAATAAGGTGTGGAAAATTTGAGAAATAGACTCAGATGTATTGGCTAGAATTATGTTCTATAGGGGATCTTGCAAACATGTTAGACAATCATGTTGTTGTAGGTCTCTACCATAATTGTTTTGCATGATGTTTACAATTAGTTCATCCTCATCTTGGTTTTCTAATGAGGGATTGCATTTAGTAGTCATCAAATTCTGTAAGGAGTATCGGTCTTCCTCATCTAGGGCATGCCATACATTTTTCTCCAAATTTTCATGTTATTGGGTAGGTGGATAGAGGACTAGTTTCTTAGTCTCATTTCCATCAGAAATGGTCATGTTACTAGACCTACAACCTATCAAGTTATTTGTAGTTGCCAACCAAGGTTTTCATAAGATGAGGGGATTTCCTTCAAGGTTAGCTTTAGGCTGCAACACCATAAAGTGTGCAGGGTACTCTCATGAGTCTAATGTTATTATGAAGTCTTATATGACTCCCTTTGGCTTGAATATAGACCTATATACTAACTATAACATAGTGGGTGTAGGTCTAACTTCAATTAGTTGTAATAATTTCATTGTTTCCTTGGTCATTATATTAATGGTTGTTCCAAGGTCAATTAAGGTATTTTAATAAGATTTCCATTTATTTTGACATCCACCACAGGGCTCCTAGGGTTTTCATATTTGGGGACAATTATGTTTCCCAACATAATGTATACAAGTTTTCCTAAGGAATGTAAAGTATGAGGGTCCTTATGTTTCCTACCTGGCTTTTTGAGGTACAATTCTCTCACTATTTTTGTGTAAATGGGTACTTCCTTAATGGCCTAGATGAGGGGTATTTTGATGCAAACATCCTTTAGTTGCCCCTATAGATTAGTTTTAGCTTATGAATGATGTTTTTGGACTATTAATATTTTAGGGAAAGGAGACTCTAGACTTATGGTTGTGGGGTTGACCTAATTTGACTCAAGTTCCTTAGGTTGTTTGTTCATGGGCTCTGCTAGAAGTTCCTCATTAGTTAATTCAGTAATATGAGGGGATGAAGGTCTAGCTAAAATTTTCCTTGATCTGAGGTGTACATCACTCACCTCAACCCCATAGGTGGGGTATTATATGGTGATGTTAGCATAATCCTATTGGAAAAGCTTATTATTTGGGTTAGGTGTATGTTGTGCTAGAAATTGAGGTTCTCTTAGTGGAATTAATGTAGTTGTTGAAGGGTTTGAAATTATGGCTTGTTGTTGTGGTTGTAGGGGCTGCTATGACTACTAGTAATTGAGATTTTGATTTTGCCACTAATTACCTCTTTGCCACTAAGGTTTGCCATTGATTTTGTTGGGGTAGATTTTGAGAATTATAATGAGGTCCTTGGTAATACTATGGTGTCCACATTTTTTGTTGTTGATGTTTCCAATTAGTTTAAGGAATTGCGCATTGTTATTTTTGCATATTGGCCCATGATTAAGGGTTCCAATTAGGGAAATTTTCATTATTGACTAGAAATGACATGTTATAATTCAAGGGATCTTGAGGCATACCTTGTCTTTGCTTCCATGGTTTACATTGGGATATGTAGAACACTTGACCATCTTCATCTTCTAGTGCTTGAAATTTTGGTGTCCCTTGCTTATCTTCAAAAATACTAGCCAACTTCTTGCACTTGCAATTGATTTTCTTTTGTTGACAGTGTGGGTAGTATTCTATGAGTGTTGCTTCTTCTTATTCTTCTTTCTTTTTCTTGGTATGGAGAATATATAATTGTGAAGCCAAGTGGCTAATGATATACTCCATGATTGATAGAATATTTCTCAACTCCACCCTTGAGACTCCAATGGATGATTTATTGATGGAAGATATACTATCTCCTCTGACCCTCTTGGTAAAATATTTGGAATAGTTCCTAGATACTTTGAAAATATCAACAAATGGTAACTGTGAGACATATCCTACCCCAATGAGGTTGAGTGCACCATATAGTCCTCATTAACTCCTCTCAAGAATACCAATTTCAGGGATTCATCAGAAAGTCTATTTTGATGGGATTTCTTGAGCTGGAACTAAAACCTCTCAACATATTCTTTCAAAGATTCATATTCCTTCTATTACATCCTAAAGATGTCATTCTTCTTCCTATCTATGCCTCTACAATAATCGTGGCATTTCTCCAATAATTTTTCTTTATTGTGTTCCAATTGGGAATGGCATATCTATGCAAACCCATGAACAATCTTAGAAGAACATCTTTACATGTTTTTGAAAATAACTTGAGTTTGTGAGCATCTATTGTATAGTCATAACTTTGGCATAACACATCAAACTTAAAAAGAAAGGTGTATGGGTCCTCTATAACCAACCGATAGAAGACAAGTAGTGTTGAAGGAGCTATATTATTCAAAGAAATAACCCTCTCTTGGTTGGCTATAGGGAACTCAAATGTTACATGCTCTGTTGGGTCTTCTATTTCTGCATTAGCTATGATGTTGATGTGTATGTGGGAAGTATCCTTTGTATCTAGATTAGGTATTGGTGTCAGGGGTGATATTATTCTCCAGGAATAACCTCGCTTTGTTCATTGTGTTCACTAGTATCCTATAATTCTTTATGTGTTGAGGGGAGAAATATTCCTAGAGCATCTCGTTTCCTTTGCATGCAATGTTTGTAACTTTGTGGTTTAGCAGTTCCTGCACATTGTTAGTAACTCATATTTTGTTAATGGCTAAAACCTATTTAACCTAATGTTGAAAATCAAATTGCTAAACTAGGAAAGCTTGAAAAGAATTGGAAATACATAGGATAATCCTGAACTTAGCACAATCCCCAACAATAGTGTCAAAAATGTAGGGCCTCTCTATTATTTGATTAACTTGGTGTTATAGGTAGACACACAAATCAAAGGATGACTCCTAATTGAATATTCATCTTCTATGAGAGGATTCATTTAATTATCAATCAAATAATTGTGTAGGTTCTTCCCAAATATTCTAAGAATAAGCAAGAAAAGCATAACATTTTTCTTCCCTCGATACATGACAATATTGATGTTTGTTGTTGCAATTACTTTATCTTCTCCTTTAGGTTGACTTGTTTTGTCTAAAAAGATAATCAAAGCCTCTTGTTGAGTAGGACACTTTTTTAGGACATCGAAGAAGGACATTTCATACCTAGCTTTCTTTAGTTCTTCACGTATATCATAACTCATTTCTCTTTGAAGTTGTGGTCTAATAGTGAAGATAGGATTAATTCTTCTTGGACCTTCTACTAGTCCTTTAGGTGGTTGAGGATTATTACTAGCTTTGGGATTTGGAGGAACTGAACCACTATCAAGAGGATTGGAAGTAGTGAAAGGACTTATATTTTTGTTCCTTAGAAAGTAACCTCCCTTTCGATTTTGGAAAGCTTGGGCATCATAAGTATCTTCCTCGGGTTTATTGTCCTCTTTGAATAGGAACATAAAGGTATCCAACATCATGGAACTATTTGCATTTCCATCATTCTCATTTGAATTAAGCTAGGAAAACTATGAATCAACCTATGTTATCTTCACCATCTTTTCCATTTGTGGATAGTTCACCTCAGAGTGAGCAGAGGTTTCATGCAATCTACACCAATTGGTCATGAAGTTTAAGTATGTTATATTTGCGGTATGAGCATGATTGTCACTTTTTTTATTATTATTTGTGATCCTTCTATTGTTAGGCTTCATATACTATTGTCTATTATAAGGTCTTTGGTTGTACCCTCTATTTTGGTTTGGATAATTCCTTTGATTTTGGTTATTTTTCTAATTTTGATAATCGTTTTGGTATTGATAATTATTTTGGTTTTGAGGAGGGTTAATCTTCAACTAAGTTAGCTCATTGGTAACTTAGGAGAGGATTTTTCATGGGTCTCAATCCTCAAATGAAAGATGAGAATTTTTTTTCGCTCATTCATCCTAGGTCGAAATCATTAGGAAAGCTGTTGTTGTGCGCTTAGACACACCTCAATTAAAAGTGGGGACCCCTTTTTGTTCGCTTTTGGTGTCTTTAACCTGTAATGGTTGATTTCATTGCCTCTCGAGGTCCAGATGTTCATCTTGCTTGGTTCAAACTTTCTCCTAGCTCGTCAAAATCCAAGCTCGAGAAAATCCTGTTTTTACCTCCAACTGGAATTTCCTCGTCCGTTTCAGATTTTCCGGATTTCGCCGAGTCCGCTCAGGCAAAATTCTGCTTCTTTAGTCTTATCCGGGAATTTTCACCAACCCGTATTTTTCCCGATTTCTTCAATTTTTTCGATAAATGCCAAAGTCCGTAATTTATGTCATTCCGTAAACCGTCCACCCATCTCCTTCGATTTTTCACGTGCTTTGTGCAAATTAAAATACTGGATTAAATTGATGAATTTGATGATAAATGCTCAACACCCCATGCTTAATTTTATATATTACACGATGTTACATGCATTCTTGGTTTGTTTTGATGATCTATTGTTGAAATTTTTGTCTTATTTAGTAAAATTCGCCTGGCCTGGAATTTCCCGGATTTTCCCCTTGGTTTGGTTTCCTAAATGAAATTTTTCCAAAAATATTACTCTTTTCCAAAATGATTTTTTTAAAATGTCTTAAAACGTAGTACTTGAAAGGGACGGAAATAAAATTTCAAAATGGAAAAGTTTCCTTTTAAAAATGTAAGTTTTTCTTAAAGGCCATGATTTTATTCAAATTTAATTTGGACATGTGGGCTATTAATGATGATATCTATTTTTTAGGACTAAACAAATATTAAAAGGGGGACTTGCATATGGATTCGTGCCAAAAGAGAGAAATCTGGAAGTGTTCAATTTAAATATTCAAAATGGGACCTGCCTAAGAATCCATGCCAAAACTGTCTGCAGCTGGAGGACTTTTTGGAAGACACGTGAATCTGATCTTGCTAGAGATCATGGGCCGACATGGATAATATTCATGCATTTAATGCAAATCTTGTCCTATTTTGAAATTCTCCTGGCTGACATGTTTTGAGGCCAGTTATTATTGTAAACCACTAGGGCTCATTTATTTTAAATAATTATTGTAAAATCTAATTAGGCCCACTCATTTTGTAATATTATTGTAAAATCAAATTGGGCTGACATGTTTGGGGTTTTCTATAAATGGCGTTTGTGCCTCATTTGTAAGGGAGAGAGATTAGGAGAAGATTTGATAGAGAGCGAATTTAGCAGTAGAGTAGAGATAGAAGCTAGTCAATTTCTAAGCAAGTGATGTAACATAACATTGGAATTGTTGCTGGAGTTTGGTGATTCAATACAATTGAAGGCATTGTGATTTTCTGGTGATTTCTTTTGTGTTGACTTATCTTGCATGGTTCTATGATTCTATTTTTTTAAAAAAATTGCCTTCATGGTTATTAGATTAGATTTAGATCCCATTCAATGGATGTTCATGATTTAATGTTTGAAGTGTTTGCAGCAATCCCTCGGTCCATACCCTTTTGCGCCTAGTCGATTGTTACTGCTTTGCAAAGTTAGCCTGGACCTTTATATTCATTGTACTTGGTTCAATTATGGAGATTTATTCATTTCAACTGCAATTGGGTTGTCTTGGGTGAATGTTCATAATCTGAAAATCTTTAAAACCTTAGAAGATTGCACTGTTTCTGTAAGATTGTAGATTAATCTTGGTCAAGCAGATATTGGTTTCGTTGGGATTGGTCCATTTCAAGTGTTTATCATTTGCATTATTAATCTTAAGAGTTAGAATAGAATAGAATCTCTCTAAACTCTTATCTCTTTTGTTGTTTATTTTGAATCCGGGTTAGTTTTAGGGTTGAAAGCATCACCATATTGTTGCATCTGATGAAAATTCACTTCCAGCATTGTTCATTTGTAAGGCCCCTCAGGATACCAACATTTTCACATATTATCTCGAGTTGTTTATGCATTGTCGCGACCGACACCGAGAGAATCTTTGAAGATTTTCAGTAATTTATTGTTGAAGATTACCTTCAAGAGAGATAGATATTGTATTATGTCTCGAGTTGTTGTCGCAAGAAAACCATCAACACTTGATAGGTTTTCTTGAGGATTATATCCTCCAAGATTGGTTTGAGGATTGAGTTGTTATTCAAAAAAAATCTCTCCAAGAATTGTTATGGTATTGGCTTGACCATATTTGTGTCCATTGTTGAACCAAGGAAACATTGGTGTGGGAGGTATTTGATTGATTGGTATGTAGGTAGAATTAGATATTCCAAGCACCATGTTCATTAATGTAGTGTTATTGTTAATAGCTATTTTAGTGTTGTTATCTAGTTGGGCATCCCTAGATATCCCAACAAAGGTAAAGCCCCACTTATACCTCCTAGTGAAGGAGTAATTTTATATTTTAGCTCAATAGCTAGGTGGTAAACCTTGGCTAATGTGTCAGCTTCTGTGTCAGTATATGTCTTTTTTAATAATAGAGCTATTATTGGATCAAAAGCCCTCAAGCATGATTATATTGCTATATTTTTTGCAATAAAATAAGGTGCTTGCAACCTCTTGTACATCCTTTGAAAACTTATGTTGAACATCAAGAATGGTTCATTGGGTTCTTTCCTACATGTGGAAAAATGATGATATAGGATTGTTAGGTCTACATAGATAGAGAATTGATTAATAAATGCATCCTCTAAATCCCACCAATAGGTAATAGATCTAATTGGAAAAATTAGGTACCAGTTGTAAGCCATGTCTCCTAATGAGTAAGGAAACAATCAATAGAAAATGTCTTGATGTTCTATTTGATCTCTCATAGCTACATATTTAAATTCTTGAACTTGTTCTTCTACACTTCAAGAATGTATTTTAAGTAGAATCTCTTTAGGTTCTTAGGCATTTCATGAAAACTGTATGGATGAATTTTCAAGGTGAGTGGTTTCCCACAAAGAATGGCATTGGTGGAGGTGTATAGGGTGGATACAATGGCATTGTAGTTGGTGGAGTTCCTACTAATGTAATGGTGTTTCTACGGTTTGTTTTGGGTCTGGTAGGAAATCTAAGTTCAAAGAAAGGTCCTT
Source organism: Sequoia sempervirens (assembly GCA_007258455.2). Taxonomy (NCBI): domain Eukaryota; kingdom Viridiplantae; phylum Streptophyta; class Pinopsida; order Cupressales; family Cupressaceae; genus Sequoia; species Sequoia sempervirens. Next base: position 36,566 of record VDFB02163216.1, read on the forward strand.
TGTGGGGAGTAGATCTAAGAATTCATTCAAACCTATCAAGTGAGAAATAACCTATATTCTCTAGTTTGTGTTCTCAAATGGGCCCTCCTAGTGCCAGTTCTGTTGATGGAAAAATTGACACATGCAATACAGGAAAGAAGTAATCACCTTACCTCTCCTAAAAAAGGTGAATGATCATGAAATCAAATGCCTCCTAAGGTCTCAGGTGTTTGGTCACAATGTTTTTGATTAACTAAGTGTTCAATGAGGTTGTAATGTTTAAGGGGCCTATTGATTTTCTATAATAAAAAATTAAGGTATTTTGGAGTTTAAAACTAATCTAAAAATTTAAATAAACTGCAAAAGATAGATCAGAGCATGCAAGAAAGAAAAGAATATATATTTATCCAATTAACTAGACATGTAATTCTTCAAAGAACATTTAAAGGAAATTGTAGAATGAATAAACTTGCAAATATTACTCAGTTACATTCATCTGCAATGTAGAATTAGCAACATGTTTTATTTTTTTCATCATAAATTAAACCCATAAAAAATAGATTTTACACTCCTTTGAAGAATTCCAGATCAATTAGAAAATAGGAAAATACCATTCAAGAGAATAATCATAAGTTGGAAGAGTCTGACTGCTTCTATTTCATTGAATCAAATAAGCATCAATTACAATTCCAACAAGCTTCACTGGTGTATAGAGTTCCAAAGTCTTTAGATTAACTCTTCTAAAACTAATACAAAAATTAAAAGTGTAGAAAATATAGAAAATTCCTTACTTATTAGACCTCAAATATTACTTCAATTTGTGGACCTTGATAATGAGAGAGATTTTACATTAAATAGACTTATTACAATAGTTTCCCTCAAAAAAGAAAGACATACAACAAAATCTGGGCGCCCAACATGTAGATCCACAATTGTAGGAGGCACTAAATTAGACTGCAATTAGCTATTCCAAAAATTGATTCTCTAGAAAATAGATGCTAGTTTCTTATTTTGATCACCAAATGACTCTAGTTCAACTGTTGTGACCTCCTATTTAATAGAAGAATTCCAAAATAGAATCTTCAATGCTTGACTTGGTCAAAACAAAATATTCTCTTTTTCAAAATTAAAAATTTAGCCTCTTTTATGTTGCTTGTACTCTTCAAAATTGGCTAAGACGTGGGCTAACACTTCCATATCTAGCCTATCTACCCATTCTAGTTTGAAATTTGTCTTTTCAAAGCTTAATAATGTTGTGGCCACACTTTTCCATCAAATAGATTTCCTTTTCACCCAATAGACATCAACCTTAATGTTCATCAGTTTATCCAAAATTATTTCCTCTTCACCATTCTTAGAATTGATTTCCTTCTCCAATTTAGCATTCCATGCATATTTGATGGCTTGAAGAGTGTCTAATCTTCATGTGTCAAGAAGCAATAGATCTAGATTGATAATGGATACAATGAAGCTCTCAAAAGGCATAGAATCCTCATATAATCCTTCTGTAACTTCAACAAACTCAACTTATGTGTAGCTATTAATTTCATTCTAAAAGATATAATATTTATGCTTTTACAAAATTGATATCTTCATCTCCCAAAATTACAATTTGGTTGAGCTCTTTCACACTCATCTTATTTAACTCCCAAATTTGTTTTAAGTATATTCTATATTTTTTATCTTCTTCTCACAAATTGTTAGTATATTTCTATAATTTCTCTTCCAAAGAGAAAGCTTCCTCATATTGTTTATACCTTGATACTAGAAGTTCATCCATTTCCTTTTTGAACTTCTTTATCCATCTATCAAAAAATTGGGACTTATTTTTCATTTCATTGAGGTTATCTACCTCCTTTCTGCTCATCAACATCGAAGCTTATGATGATGAAGGTTGTTTTGAAACTAGAGAGGTGAGTCCTTTCAATAATCTCTTCATATGTTCCAATTGAACCTTTAGCTCATACTTTTTTTACTTATCCTTGACCAGTCTTGATTTTACATAATTGACAACTAAGTTTAAGGATTTCTTCTGCTCTCCTCTTGTTTGTATCCCCAAGGTGATAGTTGATAGTTGATAAACCATTGCTTGAAATTCCCTATCATCCTTGTCTATTGTGGGAGTTTTTATTTCTACAATTATCTCTCCTGCCTTATTAAGTCTAGTGGAGTGGAGAGTCCTTGATTTCTTTCTAGGCTTCATTTTATTAACCTACAACACTATATCCTACCAACTCAAAGGTTGGGCTATTACCTGTTGCATCTTCCCCAAATTGATATTTAGCCAAGTTGGGGATCCTATTGGTGTGGCCACTTGTTGCTCAACCCTTGGATTTTCATTTGGTCGTTCTTCCATTGATTTCTCTATTTCAATTCTTTCCAAGGAGGAAGCCTTTTCTTGCTCAATATTTTCCTTATCAACCTTTTCCTTCTTAACCTTATCTTTTTCAACCTACTTATACATGATGTCAACAAACTCTTGTTGCTCCTCCTCTGTGAGCACATATTCAATGTCCTCATCTTTCTCCTCTTCAGGATTTGGCAGCTCTTCATGAATTTCTTGTGTATTCTCTTCTTGATCTCCTTTTTCTTCAATAGCAATATTTTTTTCTAACTTCTTCTCTCCAAAGTGTGTACCTTCAGGAGACTTAGGTGGTATATCCTCCTGATCACTCTACTTTTTTATCATGCTTAGGAGAGATATTTTATGTATCAAAGTGAGGAGGGGATTTTTCTATATCAATGATATGTGTTTCCTCTTCAGCTTCCCATTCTAATTCAACTTCTTGGGTAGTGGTGGGTGTAGGCTCAGTTGTAGTAGTCTCCTTTTATGGTTAGACTTGTGCAATTTGCATTACTCAATTCTAGAGACCACTCCTGCAGAGGAAACCCTATAAGTAGCTGAGGTTATTTTGAAAGCATCTACCACCTTCTCAATTGAAGGCTCTTCCTCCTTGGTAGCCTAAGGTGGTGTCTTTTCCTTCTTCTTCAACATATTATATTCCTTTCGGGATGATTTGGAGGAGGTTTCTAAGGATGCTCCCTCTCTTTTCTTTGTAGGTACTCCTTTTGGAAATTATTAATTCATAGCTCCACCCATGAGTTACTTCTATCTAAAACCTTTGTTGAATTATCATTTGAGGGTTTTTCCATCTCCATCCAATTAATAGGATCCAAATGTGCTTAGCTACACTTTCCTATTGAAAAATGAGGTGTTTTCTTAGCTTAATACTCTGTAAAACTTTAATATTGTTGATCTAAGTAAGCTCTTTCCTTTGTTACATATATTCTTTGTAGGTGATTATCTTGATTAATCCATTTTACTGTTGTAGAATGTAGAGAGAATTTGATAGAAGAACTAGACAGGATATTAGAAAGATCACACAAGATATATCGTGGAGAAACCCTTTTCGGAAAAAAACTCCACCAAGAATTATTCTATTATTCAATCCTCTAAATTACAATAGCTCAATTCTTGCTTGAGGAGATGGCTATACGCCTTCACCAATCTTCTTCACAACACCATGATAAAAACTCTCCTGGCATCTGTGCCAATTTGCTTGAGATAAATAGGCTTTATTATCATCTTTGTAAACTCAACATGAGTTACAATTACAATGCACAAGCTCAAGCCCTTGAAAAGGTACGCCATATTCCTTCAAGTTGAGTTATTCAGTGAAGACTAAAGCTTACAACATGTGATTCATGCATTTGGGTGTCCCAAACTGAAGCTAAACTTCTCCTTCACTTTGGTGATAATTCCAAAGCTCTTCCTCAAAGTTGGCACCCTTAAAGAAAGCTACTTAG
>VDFB02163217.1:0-13575 GCA_007258455.2 Sequoia sempervirens
CAAAGAAAATAAGTCAAAAATATGCCCCAGTGCAAAATAAGATGAGGAAGAACGATGAGGAGGGTAGTGGTATGCCCCCTCGAGAGGATAGACGGGTTCCAAGAATGTGGGTGTGCTCTCAAAATTAATGAGAAGACTAGAATATGAAGAGACAAAGAAATGTTAGTGCAAAAGATATGGATGATGATATGGATGCAATGCCTATATGAGATGAGTGAGAGAAGATGACAAGAGTAAAGAAGATGCATGTTGGTTCCTAGACCAAATCCTTTAAAACATTGCCATAGGACTTTAATATTTATTGCTCTTAATCATCATTAGGCAGTAAAAATGACACAAATGGACAACAAACACCATGATATGGCGTAGACCAAGGTGTGCAAGGTCATCCACTTGAAAAACAGACAGTCACAGACAAAGAATGTCCTAACTCATACTAAGGGCGAAGTTGCCCCAGTCTTTTTGTCAAGACAATCCACAGACAGCAGTCAAAGAAAATAAAATAGGCTAGGAGACGTCATCGCACCTCTAAATCTTTCATGGGACATCCTCGAGGTAGCTAGTAACATGACCAAAAAGACAAGACAGTAAAAATATAAGACAAAATAGCCAAGATAGTCAAAAGATAAGATAAGATAGACCAGAAAGATTAACAATCATTTTATTTTGTTTGCCAATGTTTGTTTTGCCAAAGATTGATTTCTTGCGATTAGACAATTTTGATAGTTTAAGAGTTTTGCCAATTTAATGATTGTTGGCGGTTTGTGAGGCCCTATTATCCGGGAAAGGACACATTCTGAAAAAGGTAAAGGACATTTTCACGAGGTCCAAATCCAAGAAGGACACATCTTGAAGAGGACCAAAGTGTGACGAGACTGACATTTTTTTGACTAATGTGTTTTGGAAAGTTGACTGATGTTGACTGTATGATTCATTGGACTATGTTGTCTGATTTTGACCAATTTTGACATTGATGTTTCAAATGGTATCTTGTGTCGAGTTTGACTATGTCGAGCTTATTTGGTGATGTGGCTGATTGTGACAAATGCCATAATTTTATTTGAATTAGCCTAAAGGAAATTACTTAACCCTAATGTCACGGGGACTCATGTTGATAGCCTTGCACGTAGCAAATGTCTGCGAGAGACAACGTAGTTCGACAATGACATGGACTGACTGACATGACTAAATTTGACTCCATTTTTAGGATTTTGACATTGATTTGGATGTTTGTGTTTTTCTTCAGGACGTTCTATGATTTTTGTCTTTTTTCAAGACATTTTACGATGTTTTTGGTCTTTTTTCAGGACATTTTATGATGTTTTTGTCTTTTTGTCATTTTATGATTTTTTTGGATTTTGATGTTTAAGAGGATCATGAAAAATGCATATGACTGATGCCTACACATGAGAATCCAAGGACAAACATGATTGTGCCCCTAGTCAAGCTAAATACCAATTGATAGGTGATGACAACGTTGTTTGACGTGGGAAGGATGCATCCCAAAACAACGTGAGGACGATGACGATAATGTGATGAAAGTATGGAGGTCTACAACTGGGCTAGGAATGCAGTCACATAAAATTTTGGATAATATGCTTGTATGGATTAGACTCGTTGCATTTGGAATGACTTGGTCAGGACTAGATGGAATGATGATTATCCTTAGACCGTTTGACAAGGGAAAGCCATGATAGGTGACATACATGAAAGGATAAGAGGTGGCCTTGGTAAAGGATAGGGGACATGAGACTAAGGGAATTGTCATATGATTTTCAAGGACTATGTCGTATAACAACAATAAGACTATGACAGTCAATGACATGATGTTTCGTGAATCGTGTATGACCGAAGGATAGACATGTCAAGAGTTTTCCCAAAGCATGATTTATGTGTGCCAGTTTTATGTCAAGACCGAGGTAAGTGGAAAATGTATGAAAATGATATGAATGAAATGGTCAGATGTCAATTTCAAGAGGAAGGCCTAGGAGATGAGATGACCTGCCCCCAAGTATAAAATTCCACATAGACAATTTATTTTACACATGATGCCTGTTTGCCAGGTTTTCATCATGGTACTTATCTAGGGCACCTGTTTGCCAGGTTTTCACCATTGGATGAAATTTTTCTCTTTACTATTTTCTTGACTTTTTGATTTTTTTGGTGTCACCAAGATGCTTGTTTGCCAGGTTTTCATCAGGGTGATGATTTTTTAATTTATTTTTTGTATTTCTAATTTTGCAAATAGCCTGGATGCTTTAGATGACCACTGACTATTTTGAATCCGCCGATGGTGCTAATGTAGAGACTGGTGCCATGATATGCCAATAGTGACCTTACTGAAGGAGTTGTCTTGTCAAGATCATAGTGCTTGTATACAATTGATTGATGTCATTGTGATCTTTCTAAGACTAGAGTTGGCCTTATCAGAATACACACATCGTGATAGAGTGCCATGAGAGTCCTTGTGGTAAAGAGTTGCTGCCATGATGTGAAGGATTTGTGACATGGGATCATTGGATTTTAGACGAGATGTAGGGTTATGACGAATGATGGTAGACATGGAAAGATTGTTTGGACGTTTGGATGAATGACTTTTTATTTTCCAAACTTGGGATGGTGGATGACAGATTTTGGAGGGATGGTGTTTGGAACCAACACTTTTATATGCCTTGATTGATGACCATTTTGAAGGAGGTGGACATGTGTTATATGTGGGATTCCTCTTGTCTTGTGGCTCCACATTTTGATTGAATTTTGTATTTGACTTGGTGTCTTTGTTTGATCCATCTTTCTTTGGGATCCATTTTAATTTCATTTGTCCACTTGTCTTTTTGTCTGATTCGATGGCCTTTGAAATTTGATTTTCACCTTTTGATTTGTATGACTTTTGTTTTTGTTGTTTCGAAAGGGAAGGTTTATTTATGATGGAATGACGGTTCATGGTGTGGGTGGAGGGGGTGTTAGCAGCAATCTTATGACAAGGATTTCTCATGGACTCCATTTTGACATTTGTATCTGACAAAGTTTCCCCCAGTATCGAGGAGGTACCACTGACATCGTTTGATTTACTAACTAAGGAATAGCCAAGACCTTGATGTCTATAATTTTTTTGAAGCTATATTGGTTCCAGAATGCCTTACTCGTGTATGCCTAATCCTTTTCCTTGATATTGCATGCTTTGATATATTCTATTTGCAATGGGGTATTTGTTGTTTTGAAAGCAAGATGATAACCCATCATTAGGTATGTGGATACTGTCACTTGTAATATTTTCGTTTGCAAGAAAGCTTGCTCTAACAAATATAGATGACCCTAGTTGATAAAGTGTCTTAGCTTCATTGTCATGTTGGACATATTCCTGACTAATATCTTTGGTCTGATCATGTGACATGTCAAGTTCAGATGATTCTATTGGTGCTTCCAAGGCAATGTCGAAGCCATCATTATGTTTAGTGTCATAGAGTCCAATGATTTTAGCTATAACTTGATCATATGCAAGCATGTCCCTAGTGGAAGATTCTTGTTCTGGAGGAATATCATCTATGTGTCCCATGGAGGCAAGTGTCTCATTGTGGGAAGTGTCAATAGTCGAGGCCTTTAGAAGGTAAGAAAGTGTTTGATCATGAATGGCGTAAAAGTCAAGGAGTGGATCGTCTTGGATTTCTTGGTCAACAATAAGGTCTTGGTCAAAGATGGGGTTGTCGTAGATGATATAATCGGAAATGGAATGTTTGTTAAGGATAGGTGTGTTTTGGATGTCATGATTATTTTGAAGGACATCTTGAATGGACTTTGAGATAGGGTCATGGGATGGACTACCTTGTTCTTGACATGAGGGTGACATTATAAGGTCATGCTTTGGACTTTCATTTTGACATGTATCCTCAAGATTATTAAATGGGATTTGACTTTGGACTATGATAGAATTTTCATGAATAGATGTGGCTTGTGAGGGGGTGACTTGAAAAGGATTAGAAGACATGGGGATTTGGATGTGACTAGTATGTGAAGGGCTAGGATAGGACATGGGGACTTTGACTGGACTAGCATGTGAGGGAAAAGGATAGGACATGGGGACTTGGACTGGACTAGCATGTGAGGGACAAGTATAGGACATGGAGTCTTGGACTGGATATGTCATGGAGTCTTGGACTAGATTAATTATTGAAGGACAAGGATATGACATGGAGAATTGGACTGGATTGGTGTAAGGTTGATTGAAATAGGACATGGAGACTTGGACCGGATCGGTATGGTATGGTGTGGGGACTTGACATGAGTTGGTAGATGGTTGATAAGGGATGCAGACTTGGATGGGATTAATAGGTGAAGGACTAGCATATGATGTGGAGACATGGAATGGACTAGCAGAAAATTGACTTCCCTTGTCAAAGTTAGGATAAGGCTGATTAATGGATGTTTGTTGTGGACTAATGTCATGGATGGTGTTAAGTGACTTTTGGTAGTGAGGGTAGACGGATGGAGGTGGAAAAGTATTTATGTCAAAGTCTTGTGGTAACTTAGCTCCTTGGTCCAAAAGCATGGCTAGATACCTTTGAGGGTCATGTAAGATTGAGTTTTCTACAAAGGAGACTATATCAGGATTTTGCACTGCAGTTTCTAAGTCTTCTGCATATACTCGTCCATTTTGGTCTCTTTGTATGAATGGTTCAGAAGGGTTTCGTGATGAAGATGGAATGTTCATGGAAGATTGCATGTTCATGTTGTGAAATGGGTCAGAAAAAGTCCAATGTTGGTTTGTGTCATAAGTGTTATTATTGATGTTGGGATTGAAATCTTGTCCAAAGTTTTCCATTTGTCATTGCTGTCTTTGGAGTCTAGTTTCCACCATAAATGAGATTGCTCAAATGAAAATGCCAACTAAATGCAATGATGACACTATGCAAGGTCTGAGTTCAAAATGACGACTAGGATGACTAATGTTTTTGGATTTTTAGGAATAGAATATGCAATGTCTAGACTTATAATGCGATTTAAGACAAGGGTGCCTAAGCACTTCTAAGCTCAATCTTCGTTTTCAATTTCAATTACTAGAGGACTTTGTTGAAAATGACAAGATGCCAAGGTCTAAATGACTAGTGAGTTTTCCTAACTAGACTTTTGAGTTGGAAAATCTCACAAAGGGACAATGAATTTAATAACCAATCCAAAGGAAACCTAATTTAACAATAACAGCCTAAATTATGTAAGGCCCTATCAAAATATACATAATCTCGCTCAGAACAATCCATACAAATTATATACTCTAACTAAAATAATGAAGAAGGATGAAACTATGGTGGCGAATGCAAACTAATGAATTGAAACTTTGAGCAATTTCAAAATTGGTTTCTGACAAAGTCTCCTTGGAAACAATGTTTGACAAGTGATGGGCAAGATGAAGACTTCATATTTGAATTTGTATGAAGTTTTAAATTGTGACAGGCAAATGCGTCGTTTGAGGCTACGAATGCGTCACGGTTTTGCAAATGCGGCTCAGGTTGAACGAATGCGACCCGGGAACTAACAAATGCGACTTCAGTTTAGCGGATGCAACTCTATGTGATTGGATTTGTACGTAGCTGATGCATACATATCACGGTATTTAAATCTTGAATGTGGACAACGAGCGATTGTGACTTAGAAACTTCGGAAATACAATTTATCCGAATCAGCTCTGATTTATAAAAAAAGTAAGTTAATATCATTGTCGGCATTATTTAATCCCTAACAACTATTTATTTAAACTATCATCATATTAATTCAAACCTGGCTCGCTCTGATATTTGGAGATGTGACAATGCTTTTGTCGGGATGATAATTTTGTCCTAGGTTAGCCAGGGACAATGTTACCACTGCCAGATTCCGCATGGGTTTCCCCAACCATGTAAATGGCATGTGAATTGAGCTTGAGCACGAAGGTCACATTATGAGTGCATTCTCTTCCTGGGGCCAGCCAAGGCACCCCATGGGAAACTCCATGGTGGGTTTGGAGTCACCTCTACTACAAGCGTGAAAGTGTGGATGCCTCACCAACCCGATTCCTTCTAGAAATAGGAAGGTTTTGCTTTACACGAAAGGTGTTTGGTTTGGGACCCCCGTTCGAGTGGCCATACATGGGGCAAGAGATTAATCACCAACTAGGTGGCACTCCAGCCTGAAGAGGTTAAGCTCAACAGGGTTTAAGGGAGTACTACTCTGTCCGTATGACACATCCGCACTCACAATCTTAGGTTTTCCCTTAAGATTCATATTTATATACCGGTCATGGGTAGCTTGGCTTTAGCTCCATTTCCGGTTTGAGTCATGTTGGGGTGATGAAATCCCCAGGCAAGCCCAATTTCTAGAGTTGAGTAGCTGTTTCTCACCCACACCCAAGATCACATGAATGCTCAAGGGGAGAGGATACTCTGATATACCAAATTGTCAGGTAAAAATAGATAAAAATGGGTCTGGTTTTCTAATCATCGAGTTTTCAGAAGGTGAGAGCATACACACCTACCATTTTGTAAACACATTCAGACATAGTAAACAGAGGTTGGTTTTAATGCACCAAAATAAAATGTGTGTTAGACTAATAAAAATGCAGGCACATTGTTTTGATGTTTGGTCTTTGACGGTCGAACCTACAAGACCACACGTTAGTAGTTTTAAATTTTTCCTTCAACCCTTGAAAAGTAACTCCCAAAAAGCTGCAAATCTTGATTAGTAATAGAAAACCTATGCTAGAAAGAATGCAAAAAATAACCAGAATAGAAAGGACACAGAAAACCCCCCAAAAAAAAAAACTAAATGTAAATCATCAGAAAACTTTACCAGATGAATGTGTCATGACAGAGCAATTGTGTCGCTCTATGTATTAGATGCGGCTTAGTAATTCAATTGCGGCTTTCCCGATCACGATTGCGTCGCGATAGAGCAATTGCGGTGTTGGGGTCTTCGAATGTGTCGCGACGCACCAGATGTGTCACAATTTAATAAAAAATAGTTGCGTCGCTTTGTACCTATACCTGCAAAAAAAATAGAAAACACATGAAAACTGTACGGAAATAACAAGAAAAATAGAGTCCGGTTCACCAATGTAACTAAGGATTTCTTTTAGCTTTAGATTAGAGGTAGGAGATCGATGAATGACAGAGAAACCCAAAGTAATTACAAAACACAATGGAAATCAAAACATAGAATGATTATACCTGTAAACCGTTGAAGCTTCCATGATTCACTTTTGTAACACCTTCTTGCTTGCTAGTTGATGTTTTTCCCTCAGATTCATCATGCGAGCAATTTGCAAATAGATGTCTATGTCCTACACCAAGCTTTGAAGTATTTGAGAAAATCTAATGCCTATGCCTATGCCTATTACCATGATTGACAATGCCTAAACATGCTAAGACTTGATCAAATAAAGACAATAATTGCTATGAAAGGTCTAAGTGTGCAAGTGTGAAAATGCCTAAAGTGAATGTGCAATATCAGTGTTTGCATGTAATCCAGAAATGAGAGGAAAATGGCATTTTATAGAAAATGCCATTTTGAATGGACGGGTGAGATTGAATTTTGACCAAAACCTAAAACCAGAGGTCCAGATTAAATATGAGAATCCCTAATTAGGGTTAAGGAAAAATCATCAATCGAGTGGTCAAGATGTCATCTAAGAATATCGAATCGGCGGTGGAGAATAAATGAAGAAATTAATTCAAAAATAAAGATTTTCGAAAATGAATAAGATAAAGACTGGACTAAAGATCAATTTTGGAAAGATCAAGAATCTTCCCGATCACTTGATTTCTAGAGGAAAGTTACCAATTTGGAACTAAATTAATTCCAAATGTGAATTTTGTGAAATAATAAATAATCGATTTTTAGATTATTTACCAAAATGGACTGTCAGTTAAGATTGAGATGACATTTTTGTCATTTCATTTTACTACATTTAAAGTAGAGAATATTGATTAGGAAATTCAAATAATTAAAGATAATTATTTAATTTAGCGGATAAGACTAATAATTAATTGAATTAATTAATTAATTTAGTACTGGATAGTGACATCAGTAAATAAATAAATAAAACTTGGCACATATTGAATAATTAGGAAGAAATGACTGAAGAAGGGTGATTAAATGTAATTAAAGAAATTTATTTGTTAAAAGGGAAGAACACATAATTAGTGTGTTTATTGAAATACATTAAGAATTTGTTTGTTTGGCCAATCATGAAGAATAGGGACGTGAATTAGATATAAATGATTATGAATTATTTGAAAATCAATAGTCGATTGGACCAGGGACATAATTAAATGTCATAATTATTTTAGAGATGAAAGTGGTAAAAATGAGAAGCTTACAGAGGGCCCACTGGGTCATTTTGAATTGTCACAACCGTTAGTGAAAAATGTAGTGTTCATGAGGGAATGGAAAATATTTGTAGAGCCTTTGAATTACACCCATACTCTACAATGGCATTGAGTCATTTAGCAAACCATTTTTTCTTCACTACAGGGCAACATTTTCTTGTGGAACAATGACTGAGACAACTCTTGTTTCAATTGACCACCCTCTCAGGAAATCTCATTCATATTATAATCTTGCACGATCTTATCATAGCAAAGGTGATTATGAAACCACTGGCCGCTACTACATGACATCAATCAAGGAAAGCTAGAATTACATGATTTTTGGATAAGTTCAATTAAAATTTGGAAGATCTTAAGAATTTATCCTCTCAAATTTTGAAAGGTTTTGATTCCCTTGCGAGAATGTAAAAGCTTTCAAATTACTAAAACCCTATCTTCTAAAAGATAAAAACATCCTAAAATTCATGATCTACTAAGTGCCCATGCATTTATCAAGATGGGTGAGTTATTAATATCGTCAGAACCCAATGCAATCTTAGATTCTCTTAAGATGCCAAAGTATCTTCTAAAGAAGAGTAGAGAAGAAGTATCCATTCAATTGTTAAAAAAAATTGGAGTTCTTTATTTTGAGAGTGATAAACTATAGTTGGCTCAACGAATGTTTATGGAGGCATTAGGAAATGAAATTTGGGTTGAATTCATAAATGAAAACCCTAGTACTAATTTTGTAGTTTTTCCTATGCTCTTTAAGCATATGGAATTATTTCATCAACTAGAAGAAGGTGGTGTTTCACTTGAGTTACCATGGGATAAAGTCACAACACTATTTAATCTTGCTAGGTTGTTTGAACAACTACGTGATACTGAAAAATCAAATCTTTGATATAGGCTAAAATTGTTCAAGTTTCCTAATTATGTGGATGCATATCTATGTCTTGCAACCATGGCTCAAGCTCAGAATGAGATCCAACTAAGCCTAGAATTTATTTTGGATGCACTTAAGGTGGATAAAAACTCATCAAACACTTTATCTATTCTTGGAAAAATGGAACTAAAAATAGATGATTGGCTTAAAGCAAAGAAACAATTAATCTACACAAAGTGAATTAGATGCAAAGAATTCTTATGTTGACATTTCACTTGGAAATTGGAATTATTTTGTAGATTTTCACAAAGAGAGGAGGGATCCAAAGGTGGAGGCACAACATCTTGAGAAGGCTAGAAAATTGTATTGTAAAGTGTTGGCACAAAGACCAGGAAATGTTTATGCTACAAATGAGGCAACTATTGTGCTAGTTGAAAGGGGTCAATTTGATATTGCAAAGGAAATTTTTACATAGATAAAATAAGCTACAACAGGAAACATCTTTGTTCAGATACTTGATGTGTGGGTAAATCTAGTGCATGTTTACTTTGCATAAAGATAGTTTTCCCTTGTAGTGAAAAAGTATCAAAATTGTTTGAGGAAATTCTATTTTGGCATTAACACCCAAATTTTATTATATTTAGCTCGAGTACATTATGAAGTAGAACAGTGGAAAGATTGTAAAAGAACATTATTAAGAGTAGTAGAACATTATTAAGAGCAATAGATTCTAATGAGAATTTCAAAATTGTGTTTCATGTAATGACGGTTTTGAATTACCTATGAATTCACTGCAGAGGGTGTCCCCAAATCCGATTTTGCTATAGAGGGCCTCAGGGAATTCAAATTCATTGCAACAAACTCTAAATTCCTTTTCCTTTCCCGCATTTTTAGAAATATCCAGCTCATCTTCAAATTCTTATCGCCCATACAAGTATCTTCTATAATTGATCAAAACACCTCATGCCAGGCTAATGAATGAAGCGGGGTCTACAATGAACAAATTAAGCAAGGTAAAGCGAGATGAATGAATCTTCAATGAACATGAATAATTGTGCCAATACATCATGCGCATGAATACATCATGCCAATAATTGGCTGATTTTTTTAAAAAAAATTCTCTACTTTGGATTTGATGACTAACTATTTACTCATTTTTATTTTTGTGACTAAAAAATTTTTTAGTCAATGACCAAATTAGTCATTTAATTACTCATTTATAGTTGAGTTGCAAAAAATGAGTAGAATTTAGTCATTTTTAGTTGTTGTGACTAAAATTTTTAGTCACCTAGTCATTTATTTTCCAAATTCTACTAGTGACCAGATCAATTAATATCCCATTGTTAGGCTTGTCATTGATTCTTCCAACCATGTAAAGAGGACCACCAGGTGCATGTTTAATTATGTAATTTTGTGAGAAAGAAATGTCAAGAGACATTTTGGTTTGGCTCTTATGAGGTTGAACGTCAATGAGGTTGATCATAGTTCATATTATCATCATCTTGTGAATGCAAATTTTATGTTTGAACAATGCACTTGTTTTGATTGATTAACTTGAATGTAAACAATTTCAAAAAAGTACAATTTTGCAAACTGAAACTTAGATCTACAAATAGACATAAATAAAGCAAACAAAGATAGATTTATGCCTAGGAATTTGGAAAATGACCTATATAAGGACAAGTTTTCCCTAGGGTGAATGGATCCTTACACAGGGGTTGAAAAAATTGAGTTTTGATTTTTTGAGTTGATGTTTAAGGTTGTTGTTTCAAGTTGCAAACAAATAATTTCATTTACAATTTCTAGATTTTTATGATTAGATACAAATTCAATTTGATGACAAATAACAAGAAAAATTACAACTTTCTAGATGCAATTTTGTTTGAATTTTTTGATGTGAATGATTGAAAAATACTAATATGTAGACTATTATGTAAAGTGAATGCAATATGTATGCAAATTTTTGGATTTTTTAGATTTTAAAGGATGAAAAATGTAATTTTAAAACCCTAAATGAAATGAAAACTAATGTAATTTTGAAAAACCTAAATGAGATGTAATGCAAACAAATGCAAATCCTAGATCTAGGGTTTTGAAAGACTACCGAATTGGAAAGCTTATAATGTAAGAATATCAAGTTCACCAAAATGAAACGATGACTTAGGACACCCTCACTTTTCCTAGTTTCATTAGAAAAAGAGATCTCCCAAGGATAGAATTGACTTTCAACCTTGAGGTGAGTCAATTCTATGGGGATGGGGATTTGTTGTTTCCTAATGATAGAAATAACAAAAATGATTGAAATGCACTTTGGGGAGATAAAAATAAAATACCTAATGAACTCAATTATCTGATGTAAAACTTGAAATGTAGAATATAAGGATAGCACAAATGGAAACAATAAATTTCAAACATATTTGAGAAGGGTAGAGTGATATGTACCAGGCTCCAAAAGTGTGTTCTGAACACTGCTAAAGGATAGATTTTCCCTAGGGCGAATGGGTCTCTATAAAGGGGTCCAAAATTTGATTTCGGATTTCATTGTCCTATGATCTTGGATCTTAGTTCCCAATTTCTCTAGATTTGACTATTAGAAAGTTGGAAATAAATTTGTAGGTGAGTTTTTGTGGCTTGAAAATTTTGATGACAACTTTGCAAAATTTCTCTTTTGATCCAATTTCAATCCTTCTTCACCTACAAATCTGCACATACAAAGAGAGAGAAATTTTTTTTTTGGGTGATAAGGGTTTGCCTTAGTCAAACCCAAATTTGGTAATTAAACCTTTATAATGGGATGATTAAAAAATGGAAATAATTTGATGAATGAACAATGCTATGTCACAACTCACAAAAACCCTTAATGTCTACCCTTAGAGGACTGAAGTCTAACACATATTTCTAAGGATTGGATCTTTCTTGAATTGGCTTGTATGATTGCTTGATTTGATGCTTGAATTCTTGAAACCTACATCACAATGTTAGATCCAAAACACACATGAAATTTGACATGATGATATGATCTTGATTGATGTTTTAGATGAATGATAAATATACTCTTCAATTCTCTTGACAGTAATATTTTCTCTTGGAATGATTACATAAAGTGTGCTAGCTTTGAATTGATTAAATAACTATGTATTTATAGGTTTTTATCTAATTTCCAAAAAAAAAAAGATTCCACAAGCAGCCATTTGAAACTTGAATTTGAATCATTAAAATTCCAACAAAAACATATTAAAAATTGGGTCTTGGCACTTAAGGAGGACCCATTCGCCCTTGGGTGAATGGGTCTTGGGACCTAAATCTAGGACACACAATTTCCAAGGTGTTTAAATTAATGATGGAATTTGTTTAATATAAGTTTCCCTTTCAAAAAATGGGAATAATAAGGCTTATGAATGCATAATTTAGGCAATTAGAAGCTTAATAAAGTCTAATTAATTAAGGGAATGCAACCATAGTGTGAAAATGTAAAGAAATACATTTCCTACACTACACTTGCAAAGATGAAGGAAAAAGTCAGGATTTCATCCACCAAGTTGAACATGCACTTTTCAAGAGTTCCTTGTGTCAACTTAACAGGGATTTGATTGCAAAATATTCAATTCCTTGACTTACACCAAGAGTTGCATTTCCCCTAATCACCCATATGTAGTTTGGGAATTTTTTTCCCAAACTACATCCTTTTTTGCACTTCCTAAGTGGAGGTCAGGAAATATTTCCTGACCTACATCTTTTTGTTGTAAGACCCCATGTAGGGGTAGAGAATTTCTCTAACCTTACATCCAAACTACACTGCCCTCATGTAGGGACAAAGAATTTCTCTGCCATTGCACAAAAACTAGAAATTTTATTTAACACTGGGAAAAACCTAAACTAAAATTTCTTTTGCAGCTTCATCATCAATGTCCAATCCTTCACCAAATAAGAAAAATATGAAATATAAGTACCAAGGGGTATTCCCAAAAAACTCAATGACTTCAAATTTGATGATATCAAAGAAATAAACATTGTTCATGCTGACATGTCCAAATTTCTAGAAAGGGTAAATAAGTAGCTAGTTGATGCAGGCATGAGATGTATTATTGAGAGTAGTATTCATTTGGTGGTCACATTCTCAGTGTCAACACATAATCCAAAATTTGTACTTGTAACAACAACCCATTTCCACAAGGAAACCAAAAGTGTTAGAGATATAGACAAAAAAGTGTTGATAAGATTGGATGAAGAGTTCTTTGGTAAAATATTTAGATGTCCAAGTATTGATGTACATATGCCAACATAACTATGGAAGACTCTTAGGCCCATTATGACAATAACCCTGATAAGTGAAAAAGACCGTCAACACTCAGT
>VDFB02163219.1:0-26519 GCA_007258455.2 Sequoia sempervirens
TAAGAATTTGGCTAGTAATTGCTCCTAGGAAGGCTAATTGTCGTTGAGAACTGGTTAGACAAATTGGTGTACCAATTCCATAATGATTTTTGAACAAGAGCTCTAATCAAGACTATGATGAATTTCATCAATAATTCCAACTGAATTTATAGAAAATTTTGGACCTTGGTTTTGCATCCCACTATGGTGAAGCACAAGTTGATATTTAAAACATTTAATACAAATGATATTGCACAATCTAATCAAGGATCTTCATCTTGTTATCTTATCTCAATTTACATGTTTTAAATTTAATTATGTCAGAAGAATCATTAAATTTAATTGAAAATTTGTGAGACAAATTGCCAATTATTGCATTTGCAGTTTGTCAACACATGGGAGAGTCATTGTAAATGTTTTTTGGATCGACATTTGGCAACTTGGCTTCAGGTAGAGTACTTTGAAGCATTGAAAAGATAGAGAATTAAATGGCTTGTTGTAGCTTAATCATTATCAATATCCACTAATAAGTCACAATAAATTTTGCTCACTTCTTATTATAACTTATAAATATGTTGAAAATTTGCCCATCGAATGGTGAAATATTTGTGTACATTAACTTTAATTTTTTTTACACTAACATTATATTAACTTATTAAATAATAATATTTTTGTGGAGTATACTAAGCTTTTTATTCACATACCAGTTTCTTGACAATTAAGAGTAATATTAAATATATATGTCAAAGAAGTAAACAAATGAATCATACAAAAATTATAAATGTTTTTGCAGTCTTAAAAGCCACTGAATGGAGCTACAAAAAGTATTTAAGTAGTTGAAGTACATAGCCAGCCAAAAAGGCACTAACCATGACAAAAAACTAGCCATAAAATACATATTACAAGAGTTGTACAACAAAATATAGACACAATTCATTACAAAAAAAATCATTACCATTAGCAAAGGAGACCAACAATGGAGGATCATGATGGTCCACAGAGGCCCTAAACTGGGTGTTTGAGTAGGAGGTGAATTGGATTGAACAAAGTAAGAGAAAAGAAGAAAAGGGCATCACCCAAATCCTTCCTCCAAAACTCTAGACTCAGTAGTGATTCATTTGTTGTATCATAGACCAGACCATACCTCATAACAACCAAAGCAAGAGTTTGCATTGTAGAACAAGCCAGTTCAACTTTGGGAAAGATTCCACCAATAGGGGCTAACCCAAATTCAAAATTATATTGCTCAAGTGCCAACTCCAACAAAAAAAAGAGTAAATAAAAGGCTGAAAATAACATATTTTCAGCATCTTCACCAACTCTTTATCCAACAAAATGTTCATGCAATTGGACAAGAAAGCAGAAGCTACCTCAAAAAATAAAGCATGGGGGTTATTTTGAAGTCATTCCCTACCCAAAATTGTTCTTATAGCCTCCTCAACAGGCACACAAGGAATAGTCAAAACCATACCCAACTTTTGTCTATCGTATGCATTGTTGTTTCTCTTCTCCCAAAAACATTTGGGTAGTTTGACACACCATGAAGACTCCATAATATCACAACGAAAGTAAAATTGTGAATAGAGAAGAGAGAAAGTAAATATGTTATAAATGATATGAACATCAAGTTGGTGAAATATATATAGAATAAAGACATCAATACTTAGCACTTGAGCATTTAATTCACCACAAGACACACGATGTGACAATATTATTTTGCAAAAATTGAGTCATAATTTAAGTGATTTAATAAGTAATAACACACCTAAATAAAAGGTCAACCATTAATATTTGCAAATCTAACGGTTCTAGGGTTATTCCGGAGGTTTGAATTCACAAATCTAGCACTTTAGACATTTCCTTCCGGAATGCAACTATAGTCATTCATCGAACATTCATTGAACGATTAAGTTGCACAATAATATAACTCGTAGTTGTTGTCAGTGCAAGTTTAATTTTTTGAGTATATTAATTTTATATTAACTTATTACATAGTAGAACATGTAGTTACTAGTCATTAAGTTGCACTGACATTTGGCTTCAAACATAGCACTTCGCTCAGTGGCTCACTTTTTATCAAAACTTATAATGTGTTGACACTTGTCTCCATTCCAGAGACTTTATGTAGGAATTTGAGTGTGTGGAAAATTTGTCCTAGAATAGAACAATATATAGCTTATAATATTTTCGCCACCCATGCTATGATTTTTATTGGCATGCCAATTTTATTTAGCAATGAAAAATTTTAACTAGTTTGAAAATAGGTTTAATTTGTGAATGAAAATATTGTTTGGTTTGAAAATAGGTTTAATTCACCAATAAAATTATTTTATTGGTTTGAGTATAGGTTTTATTCGCCAACAAAAATAAATTTTTGGTTTGAAATATTTGCCAACAGAAATATTTTTTTCGTTTGAAAATAGATTTAATTCGCCAATGAAAATATTTTATTGGTTTGAAAATAGGTTTTAATCGCCAATGAAAATATTTTATTGGTTTAAAAAAATTATAATTTGCTAAGCTTTTCTACAAACTTCTAGTGATTACAAAAGATTCACTAATTGAATTATTATAATTTTCTCGAAAAAGAAAAAATTTGCCAATAAAATTAATTTTTTTTAGGAATTATATAAGATTCGCCAGGTTTTTACACCTTTTTTTTTTTCTGGGGGGGTTCTTAAAGTTATCCTTGGAAGTATGGTGGTGAAAGGTTGGGTTGTGGTTTTTGGAAGGAGCCACTTTAAGGAAGATCGGGGACCTCAAGATGCGTGTTGGGGGAAAATACAATGAGAAAGTCTTCCCTAAACCCTTGGTTGGTGATGCTTTCCCTAGAATCTTGGACCCCTACCCTACTCCTCTGGATCTTATATTTGTAAGGAAGCTAATATAGTGAACAACTTCCTACACTAATCTTGAGAGGAGGATAATGCAAAAAAATTACAGATCTTTAATAGTTACCGAATTTTTTTAAAAAAATAAACATAAATATCATGCATACCACAACACAATGATTTACACGGGGGAAACCCTTTCAAGAGAAAAACCCCACATTCCAAAAGCCGCCTAATATATTATTCAAAAATCATAAAGATTACAATATACTTGCAGAGCAAGCTTCTCATAGGAGTATCACCAACCAGAGATCTAGAGGCAACACAACCGCTATCAAACTCTCAAAATACATCACAATTCACAGTCGTAATACAATGCCCTCATAAAATAGGGTTTCCTTCTAGGAAAAATCAAGCCAACAAAATATCAGCCGTCAGATCTAAGACTTAATAATGAACGGTCCAGATTTACAATAATTAAATATACATAAAATGTAGCTTTCAAGGGCATTGCCCCTTAACCCCCATCGGGGCGCACGACCCCCAAACCCCTCATCGGGGGGGATGAGCCCCCCGGATGCCCACAGGGGTACCCCCTACACCCTTCCGCACTGATGTATCAACAGTACCATATGTATTTGTAATTTTGAGACATTTTCCCAACGATATTATCTCCATATAATCATGAATCATTGAAAGATGTGGTAGAGGTGGTGAACCAAATATTTTAGAAGCTAGAAAATCTTCATGAAACCTCTAAATACCATCGTAACCTAAACAAATGGTTTTTAATTAAAATTAATAAGCTGATTATTAAACTTTCTTTGCTAACAAGAGATACAAAAGGGATTGTCAGGTGCCTTTGAAAGAGGAGAGGATTTTTAAAAATTAGGATATAGTTTAGGGCATTAACAAACTTGCAATTGATTAGTTTAAGCACGAGGAAAGAATTGTTGGTATTGAAAATGAACTCTAGGTTATTAAGGATAATAATGCTAATAGAATTATTGTTTTGGAAATTGGTGTTCAAAACATTAAGGATAACCTCCAAAATCTTAAGCATTATGCTGAAGAATCAATGCACCTTAAAACCCAAGTAGAGAAGGGGAATACAATAGAACCAAGCTCTAAGAACCAACAAGAAAAATATTCAAGCCAAGGAAAGAGGATCTAAAGGACTTCATGGATTTACATGAAAAATTTTATAAGAAAGAACTTGAGGTTATCAAGACTTTGCATAGGCTATAATTTTCTCTTATGTTTTTCCTTCTTTTGTGCTTTGACCTTGTATTTTTGTCAACTGTTACAGCTTCACTACGGTCCTTTTGTGCGTCAGCTAGAGTTCTACTAACATTTTTTTGTTTTTAACAAAGTTTTTGTGGCTCTTCAAAACCTACTTTTTACCCCTTTATTAAAAACAAGCAATCTTGTAACCTTTTTGACATGTGTTCAATTGATAACAAGGTTACCTAAAGTTGACCCAAATGCACCTCTTTTTGACCTATCGTTGTTGAAAACTTTTGTCCTTATTGTCCTAAGTTTTAGGGTGTAGAATTTTGTATAATCAACTTGCTAGCCACTTAGAAAGATGAAAATTTGGTCTAGGATTGATATTAGCAAAGAAATGACAAGAAAAGAAGGGGAAATTGAGAAGTAGTAGTTTGTTCCAAAAAAAGTTGCTAATATCTCTTTTCAAAAGACTAAAATTTGCACTTGAAAAGCCTTCAAAAGATGTTGAAAGTTGCTCAAAGACTTGCAACCAAAGGAAATGAACCAAGCCTTGTTGTGAATGAAATATTTTGAGTTTGATTAACAACTCCCTTCATATTTAACTTTGGAGTCTTTCTTTGCATACCTCTAATCCTATTCATTTTTTCTTTGAAGTTATCTAAGTTTGGGTAAAGAAAATGAATGACAAAACTAAGAAAGAAATGCATTGAAATTCAATGTTTGGTATGTCTTAAAGTTCAATGCACATTACTATTGGCTAAGCCAATCATGATGTGTTTTGAAAGAGAGTTTAGCTAGCTTAACCCTTACAAAATCTTTCTTATCTTATGCCACATTTGGCTTGAAAGACCTTAGTGAAAATCAATTAAGATTTAGCCAATTTCATCATTGATTCGATGGAGATGTAAGAGGGTTACATCCACCAAAAAAATACACTTACTTTTGTTTTTATGCCACTTTTAGACAAGTCAAGTTCATATATGTTTTTGTCGCCTTCTTGAGATGTTGAGTGGGATTCATTAATAGTTTAACCCTCAAAATGTTGCACTTCGACCCTATCAACTTAACAAAGGTGGAGTTTATTTGCCTTTTGGCCATGCTTTTGTCTTAGGCATAGATTTGATCATTTACTACCCTCTTCTCACTTGTTAGGCAAAAGAATTAAGTGGGAAAGCCATTACTAGCAAACATAACTCATTTTATGCCTCTTTTCACTTTATGGAATTTTTTATGGTTTAACTCATCAAAAGGTGCATCAAGCTTTCTTAAAGCCTCTCCTTCAAAGCAAGCACATTTAACTAACAACTTTACTTTCAACTATCACTGGCTTTGTCTTCCCTAAAGTTCATCACCCTGGTTTACACACTTTCAGTGGAATTCATTTATAGTTAACTTTGGAGGAGAAAAAAGTTGGCTAAACTAATCAAAACATGTGCCCAAGTATGGAGACTTTGTCTTAGGTAGAAATCGCTAACCCGTTTACTATTTTTTTCTAGTATTGGCAAGGAAGAATAGTGGCAAAGCCACATTACACACACATCAATCAACCATTTGCTACTTTGTTGTTTTGTTCTTCTCTTTCTCAATGTGTGCCCTTGTTTTGGTCTCGCATATTGTTGATCTCCCACTATCTTTGATAACATTGTCATCATCCTACAAAAGTGTTAGTTGAAGTACATGGACCTTGATAAAATGATCTTACAAACTAATTGGTGGAAATCACATTATTGGATTCACACATTATGATCGGTTGACTTCAAACTTGACAAAGGGAAATACAAAAAATGAATTTTAGATGGGTATGTCCTGAAATTGAATTTTACCTCAAGACTTTCAAGGTGTATTGTAGATGTGAAAAAAGGTTTAGGGGTAGCATAAAACACATTAGTGATGAGCTTGGGCCAAGAAATAGTTAAAATGAGTCATAAACATGTACATGGGGATGGACACCAAAATGAATGCAAAAACATAAGGCAAAGAATTCACATTACACAACTTTTGACCTTACAAGTAGTTCACAAGTGTGGAGGTTACTCTTCTCCAATAGTTATGTAATGTCACAAAATGACTAGTTCTCTATCCATGAATATATTAGAGTACAAGGATAGAGATTCCAACACTACATTTAACTATAGTGCCTTCACACCCTCTTTTGTTGCATGTGGTCATGGTGTGAGATACCCACATTTCTTTAAGTAGTTGACATGTGGAGTGTAATTGAGATGTGCATTATTATTATTGATGTATAGGTTGCGACTGAGATGCATCATTCTTGTTGATGCATGAAGCATGTTTCCAATGTGTGGTTTTCTTGTTGACACAAGGTGAGATTTAGAAGAGTGCCTTCTTGTTGGCATGTGGGATATGATTGAGATGCTGAATGTTCTAGTGAATGGGTTGTTATTGAGTTACCTTCGTGCTTTCTCCATTACTATCAAAGGCTTGCTCTAAAGCTAGAATTGTCAAAATACTTTAATAAGTTGCTTTTCCCAGCCCAAGGTTAGAAATGCAATTATGGCATGAAACAAAGTGCTACATGAGAGCATCTTTGGTGCTCAACTATGGAGGGAAAAGGGAAAAGCATGAAACCCTCTACTTGCTCTAGACACAATTTCTTCTAAACCAAAAGTTTGTGGGCTCACCTCTACCTAAAGAGGATGTGTGATGCCTTGGTCATTCTTAAACATTAACTATCACAAACCACTTTCTTTAGCAACTTGGAACTGATGTCCCAAGTGCATTTCTCAAATTTGTCAAATGAACATCAAGGAAAATCATAAAGTTGGGAATGACATGAGCTTAGGTACTCACCTGTCATGGTTTGTGCATTACATGTCTCCATTAGATGTGTTAATAGTAATGGAAACTAGTTCATATATGTGCAAATTTTCACATTTGGTATGAAGACATAATTCCTCCTACTTGGTGTCTTTCCTCAACTTGAATTAGATCAAGGATATGACCAATAAAAAGTGCACCTCACACCATAGCATTTGCTAACTTCTTCATGGTAATATTGAGGGTTTCTTCCCACAATTGGAGCACATGTTGCAATTGTTGATTCTAGCTTTAGAGATGTTGGATCTTTGAGTAGGAGATGCCTCTTTTTGGGAAATAAAATAGTTGTTTTTTTCCTAGTGATTGTTCAATTTCCTTGATTTTCCTGTTAATGCAACAATGAAGATGGAGAGTGCATATTTATATGAAATCAGCCAGACCAATAAGTTGATCAAGAAATTGCTATAGTACAAGTTCTTTGAATTGGTGGAAGCAACCAACAAAATGGTATGCCATAATGCTTTGATACTAATGTCTATGATGAAGCCAAGATTTTTATGGAGAACAATCCACATACAATAGGCGGATCTAGAATTATACCGAACATGCAATAAAAATGGATGAACAAATATGAAAGCACCGTTAGACATTCAATAGATGAGAGAAATAAAGCTCATCTATTCATCCTGAATAGAATACAAAGTTCAACTGAAAACACAAGATTATGTTGTTCTCGAGTGCCAAATCCTGATAAGGGCTATATGGTATTGAGAATGTATATAGATGACAGTCTATATGCAGCCAACATGCATCTCTTGGTACGTGATTGGAGAAGAGAAGGTGAGGGGAAAATATGATGTTACAATCAGTTAAAAGAATGGAAGATGATGAAGATCGTTCATATTTCAACAGCATCAGCTTCCATAGCTGTTGATTGAAATGGAACGTGAAGTCTCACTGAATGATGTAGCTTGTTAGGTAGTGCTTACGCTACAAGGTGAAAATCTACAAGAATTTTGCAAGTGTGAACTTTGCCCGTTGCAAGGATGCCCATGCTGCAAGGTACAAATCTGGAATCTTGTTTGTGGGAGGTATTGCTGGCTGCAAGACTGCATATGCTGCAAGCTGCAAATATGCAGTGCTATTCACAAAAAATATGAATCTCACAGGTTGCAATAAGTGAAGATAAAGATACAGCATTCTTGCAAGGAACTTTGAACTTTACAGGTTTATACTGTAAGGTGGGCATTTGCAATTTTATTTTAGGAAGTGTGAACTTTGTAGGATGCAAGGTTTATTATGCTACGAAGTGCGAACTTGCAGTGTTATTCACAATAAGTATGAACACTGTAAGCTATAAGGCTGCTTTTTTGTGATGAAGTACCAATTTATAAGACAATTGGTGTTGGCATTTGGCATCATTATGCTTGGAATTCATCTACATGGATCTGACACTATGAATGAGCTTTGTGTGGAAGACCTTCCTGTGCATAGGTTGCTGTGATGACCAAATGATGAAAAGAATTCAATAAGGTACTGGTCTTGAGTCACCCCTCAAGACCAGTACCCTAGATATTCCACGATGGAAGGTGGTTGTCTCATAAGATAAAATGGTACTTTTGTGGATCTCGTAAGAGTCACTTCAACAAAAAGTATAGCTCTTCCTAACTATTAACATTAAATGAGAATAATCATCTGAAATACTTTTCTTGATTATTATCTGTTAAATATTCCAAATCCTTAGGCTTCAACAAAGTGTACTGCAACAACTATTAAAAGATTGATATTTCCCAAATACCAAGGAATCCATTTAGCATGCAAGCAAGAAAAATATTCTAGATCTCATAATATTAGATAGCAATTGAGAACAATATCATCCAGATCTAGTTCATCTTCTCTTTGAATACATCTGTTGCATGAAATGCGTAGTGAGGATTTGATAATTTAACAACCACATATGTTCTCGTGGGCATTGCACCTCGTGGTTATCAATAAAATACACTTTCTACTCTCTTTCCATTCCAATTAAGTTTGTATCCGATGACAATTATTGTTTACATGGAAAGTCAAAAATCATCCATGGAAAGCCAAACTCATTTACATCTGTAATCATGCTACCTTCCAAAAGCACACTCGAAGATCAATGAAACAAATTAAAACGCAAATTTTGAACAGAACTAACAGTTAAAATGTAGATATGAAATGATGACCTTTATGACTACAACTTATAACCAGTCAATTTCTTCAACCAAAATATTTCTACATCTGTCCAACTGTAAATTCCCATTTGGCATTACAATGCAAACATTTTTTTCAAAATTTTATTGAGAATAAACTAAAATACCTGAACTTTGAATTCACAATTAAGTATGAGGCTTTTGGGATCTGACTTGTTCTGCAAAATTAGAAACATGACAGCACCCATTTTTCCATTATCCAAACTGTCTGTCAACTCTTACAAAGTCGGATACAAATAGAGTTGGGTTACACAGTGGGAATTTATCTTGTATGAAAATTCTCTGGAATTGGCAACTTTAAAATGTAACAACCCTTGAGAGTAGGGTAAGATGACAAATAAAGTAATGCTACTTGACTTCAATACCATGGTCAAGGCAAAAACAAACACTGAATGATTTAGATTTTGAATAGGTGAACATGTTTTCACTGGGTTTGTTTTTTACCAAAGATCATTTCCTTCTATTAAAAAAGCCAATTGAAACAGTCCGCATTAGAGCATCAAATACTTTAAGTTGTGCTCAGCTGTCTTGCCATATTTATGCCTTTCTAAATGGAACATTAAATGTCCCCTGATGAAACTTACCCTTTAGAAGATGAACACAGAAAGGTGGGGCTCATAATTGGGACTATAAATGTCTAAAAGGCTCCCAAGAGTGTTGCCACAGCAAATAAAAGGAACAAAGCACCGCCAATGTAGCCAACCTGACATATATTTTTCAAATATGTTGGTGAGAATCCCAGATTCACAATGCATACAAGGCTTGAGAGAGACAAATAACACTAACCATTTTTTCTGAGATATACCGAGCAAGAAAGGCTCCACCTAAAACTGCAACAGAAGTAGCAGCAGCATGCCCAGCAATGGCCCCACTTGCAACACCCCATGGAGACTACCAGCAATACAAAAAATAAATACAGAATATTGTTGAGTTCTCTATCAGTTCCTAGGGTGATATAATAAAACTTACTTGTGCAGCACCTAAGGCAATGGTAGCTAACATAGAACGATCTCCCCATTCCTGTATATTTTGTATCAAATCAGATAGTTGTTACGGTGAGGAAACTACAGTTTCTAAGTGTAGGTAGCCATCTTCAATGATTTGAATACTTGGTATCTTCTCAAACAGTGTAGACTATGTAAACTCATCTCAAAAAATAATAATATACAAAGTATGAGCAATTTGAGTGTACTCCGTATCATATGACAAATGAAACTATAAATGAAATGACTGCTAATTGAGATAATAGAGGGAAAATAATAAAGTCTTGAAACACTTCTTAGGACATGAAGAATGATAGTTGGCTGCAGAAACTCACAGCAAAAAACACAAGACTGAAAGACTTCCAAATAATTTCAACTGGTGTACTCAGCTTGTTTGAAACCTGCAATTCAATACAGTTGGTAAAGCTTTAGCAATGAAATTAAAAACAAGCTATACATCGCTCTTATTATACAGCATTAATTTAAAATGATATACATGGTTGAAATTCGGTAATCTCCTAAGAAAAAGTTTAATCTGGTTCCAATTGATATGGTTCAGTATTTAGATTTAGATCAATCACATGCTAAGAATATTGAGATCTCAACCGAAATTGAGTGTTCATTTTGTTGTTTTTGTTAATAAAACAATACAAAAGGTTCATTTGTCTTTTTAAATTTTTCTACCATTTTGCTCTATGATCGGGAGTAAATCAGACCTTGCCACCTAGACCAGTAATAACTTACAGCCTAATGCTGTATATAACTGACATTCTACTATTATCCTTCCACAGACACACTAAGCGGGTAATAAATGAAATGCACGTATCTTAATTAAAATACCTCTTTCTACATCCCTCTCTACCTGTTTTTTTTTCATTTTTGTGAACGATAAGTGGCCTACCTATGGAAGATCTCAATGGAGTAACTTTTGAAGCTTTCATGCGGTAACAGATACCAAAAGTAATATCCCACAGATCTAATGATCTACCCAACCCAGATTAATTTCCATCTTTCCATTACCCACCTTGGTTAGACTCCTTGGTCAATAGTGAAAACCTTCACTTTTTCTTCATTAGAGCCCATTCTTGCAAATTTGTGTTAATGTATGCAGGCATTACAAGGTCCCACCCACTGGTTTTAAAAAATTATCTATCATCAGAGCAAAGTCACTAACAAAATCAGTGTTATCTAATTGAGTATCCACTTGTAACAAAATTCATCTGATTTACACTTGAACTTGAGCTACCTCCAACATATAATCAAATGTATTGAAGTAGGGTGTACATACATGGGTGCACAAGTGGCTGGCTAACAGGTGACAAAAAAGAATTTGATTTCTTTACTGATGCTCCATATTCTCATTTAACCTTGATAAACACTATTGTTAACTGTCAGGGCCTAATATACAAAATTTGGCACACATCAAAGATCTTAAGATCAACAATTGTAAAGACCACGAAGGCAATACCACATAGAGTTAATAAAGGATGCAAGTTTGAATTACTTTATTTAAGAAGATAGTCTCAAAATTCAGAGATATTTACTAGAGGACATGATGAATAAACCAAACTTTATAAAATATCAATGAGAATGAACTATTAATTTATAGTATTTGATATTCCTTTTGGAATTAATATTTTGAAGTATTCAGTCCTCACTTTCAAATTAATATTTCAAAGTATTTCCTAGTTGAAATTCAACAACAATATGATTTTCTAGTGGCCTTTGTAATGTCCCCTTTTTTTCCAATAACTATATCAGAGAAGTGGCTAGCCTACTATTTGGTTACTGTAGACTAGCGAGATGTGTAGGGGGGCCTTTAGAGGGTATTCAGGGACTTCAGCAGGCTTGATGTTTTCATTCCGGCATCTTCAGTTCAGTGATCAAGTATTTTGCTTGGTAGGCCTTACGAAGGCAGTTCAAGAGTTCTTCATTCACACTTGCTATTTATAGTAAGTGCTATCACGTTCAATGACGGTACACCTGCAATTGGTATTTGTGTCAAGACACTCTTAGGAGGTTATTGCTAGATCATTTCCGGGAGTAATTAAGTCATTTAAGTCATTAAAGTGACTTTATGATTTAATGTTATAAAGTTACACTTACTTTTAATAAAGTACTTTATAATATGGTGTTATAAGGTGAATAAAGTAACTTCAATTAAAATGATATATTTTAAGTTACTTTTTTATTATTTCATTAAATGGCACATGTTTCAAAAAGTGAATTTAATTAAAAAATTTAAAGAGGCCAAATGAGGTGTTGATTTTTGGAAAGGAATTACTTTATTATTTTAATAAAGTTAATTGCCGAGAGGGGCATAGCGTTTGGAGGTGAATAAAAGAGCAAAGAGAAGTCACTTTTCATTATCCAGGTTATTATTTGCAAATTGAAGAGAGTTGAGCAGCAAGGTTTGCAGGCATGGCATTTCAAGTTGTTCTGAAGATGATAACCCTCGAATAGGACAATGTCTACAGGTGTGGAAGATCACCCAAAGGCATTCTGAAAGATAGTCTCACACAGAAATTATTACGGAGCTTCATCAGTTTCTTGGAGATCATCATTCAGGGGTTTACAAAGTTTTCAGGGTACAAGGTTGAAGATTGTTGATACTCACAACTGCTGATCAAGCATTCCCAGATCAGAGATTTATGCTGTTGATTTCGGGTATGGATTTTATGTATTTCCTTAATCATTAATAAATTCTGGTTATTTGTCTCTTGCATTTGTTTGGAATTGTTTTTTTGCAAAAATTCTATATTGTTGCTGAAATTCAAATAACCCAGATTAGGGTGGGTTATTACATTGGTATCAGAGCTCAAATTCTCCTACCAACTTGCAGGGTTTTTTTCAAAAAGGAAATTTTCTGGTTATCTAAGGTTTGAAGAACTTCAGATTTAATTTCAAAATAAGCAAGGGGTTTAAAGGAATTTATAAATTCCAAATTCCAACGCTGGTATTTTATTTATGAAAAATCGGGGGGTCTTCACAAGCAACCAAAACTCATAAAGAAATTGAAGAACTTTTTTTACAATTTGTGTAGTCAACTCTTTCGTCAAAGAACACTAGGCAGATAGGACAAAGGAATCGAGAGCTGCTTATATCTTTTGAAATGCATTCAAAAGAGATCAAATCGAATCAGACATAGAGTCTTGAGGGATCGTGAGTCTCAAAAATAATTATCTTATACGGAGACAAATTGCCAGTCGCCAAGAGCCAGAAAAGACAAATCAGCTATTCTTTGAAAGGACCCGATGATTTTTGAAAGATACAAATAAAGACAAACCAAAGGTGGGTGATGCTAAGTGACGTGATATTTATTTCCTATGTGGCTATCAAGGAGTTTATCGGCCCTTTTGGGAAGCTTGCGGGACCTCTCTAAGTGCATGTGTAATGTCCCCGTTTTTAGCACTTCACTTTCCTGTGATTGGTAGCCTATTCCCAGTGTGCTGTCGGCTAGTCAGTGGCAGAATTAGGGTTTCCGGCTATTTGATGGGTTCTCTTGAAGATTTAGGGTTTTGCTTGTTGGAGTTTGGGTGTTTGGATTCTGGTTTCCTTCTGGGTTTTCAGAGAGCTTCGCAGAGGTATGACTTGCAACTGCGTCGGGCAACCTTTCCGAACTTACTATTTTTAGTAAGTTATGATGGCTACATCCTGGAGTTTGGGATTTTGGATTGCGGATTCTTTCTGGGTTTTCAGAAAGCTTCGCAATGGTGTCACATGCATTGCATTCTGAGCAACTTCTTGAATTTACTATTTTTAGTAAATTCTATTTTTAGCAGTAGTCCAGTCAGCATCAGCTCAGCAGGCTTTCCTTTTCTGGCAGTTCAGTTGGTAATATTGTTTTGGCCTTTTGATGCATTTTCTGGAGAGATAAGTATTTTAATTAAAACAATGTTATATTATAATGTTATAACCCCTTGGCCTAGCTTCATGACTTTAAGTTGTTCTGAAAAGGGGGACCTCATGGGTGGACGCATCATCAGGGAAAGTTTTAATATTTCTAAAGTCAAATATTGCTCTTGGAGGTGGGACGCCAACTTTTGGAGAGAAGATAATTTTAAATTAAAAGAAAATTGCCTTTATGAAAAAGGACGCCATCTTGAAGGGAGACTTGGTCAAGTCAAAACCCTAAAAGCATCTTGGGGAGTGGGGCGCACCTTCTGGAAGCTTCTAGAGGTGTCTTCTCAAAATTATAAAAGGAGGTCTTGGGTCTTCTTTTGGTTATCTAATATCTTGAGTATTGTTATGCTTCCGAAATGGTTGTTGGACTGCTTCGAGGAATGAATGCCTCCTAGCCTTGGCTCGACTTCGTGCTTGAGAGATAGCACCTAGTGGAGAAGTTTGCTTATTGTTGAGAGTTTTTTGTAGTGAGGTTTGTTTTGTAGCATTTGCTTGCATTATAGTTCTGTTTCTTGCATATTATATCTAAAATTTGGAGATGCTGATATCATGGCTGATCTGTAGTTTCATTCATATAGCTAAAAATAAAAATATTTTGGTTGTGGGTGTTGTTTCATTGTGTTTCCTTGGCAAGGGCGCCCATATCTGATAAGTTACAGATTTTTTAATGAAGAACTAAATTTTATTTGAGGAAATCGCCCCTCACTAAGGGCCGTACCATCTGGGTCTCATTGGAGTTTGTGCATTAAATAAATATCAGCTATTAGGGACAGTTTTGTGATGCATTCTTAGGCGCCTTCATAATAGGATCACTTTGCATTAAATTTCATGCATTTTGGGTGAGAATTGGGGAAGTAGTGAGCATTTTAATGGCTTCCTATGTTGCTGATTTAGTATTCAAAGAGCAGGTCTGTCACAAATCAGAACTTTGAGATTGGTCCTTCAGTGGAGTTATTGGTCTTGGTACTATTGATGAGTAAGGGAGAGTCTTCTATTTTGTTGCAGCACTGTTTAGTTCTAATCTTATGCTCTTGGCAGGCATTCTTCATCGTATTGTAAGCTGAACAGTAGTACTGTCAACATTTCTTCTAATCTTGCTCTCCATGCTTTGTAATACCCATTGAATAAGTGGAAGAGGCTAGCTTGCCGCCTATTTACATTTGAGTTGCATTGTAATACTTAGCATCTCCGCCATATGGTAGCTCCATTCCCATTCTGGGTTTGAAAGCACATGCTTAGCGTCGAGTTTACTTTCAGCAATTGTAGTTGGTAGTGATCCTCTAAACATATGTCCGTCCATCTTGGGCACATTCTTGGTTAGAGTTATTTTCCAGTTGCAGTTTTGAATTAATGTACTGATGATCCTCTAGCCATATGATAGCCTCTCTCTTGTTGAGATTGAGTGCGCATTCTTAGCAACAAGTTAATTGTAACTGCTGGTTTGATTTAACTAACCCTAACGGGTGCTTTCTGCATTGTTGTGTACTTGGCAAATTTTGAAAAAATTGGTTCGGGTTATTTCAGCATGTCTGGTGTACGCAAGTCAAAGGAATTGGGCATTTTATTCTATCACTGACGAGAGATTAAATCATAATCGTAGCAATCAAGAAAGAATCGGATTTCAGAAAGGACAAAATCGAGCTGTTTATTAGCCGCCAGTCAGTAAGAAAGATGTCTATTTAGCAGTCAAACTCATTTCTTGGATCTACGTGAAGTTTGGAATAGGACAAAATTCCCAGCAACCAATTATATTTTTAAGATCAAACAATATTAAATCTCATTGCGTCCTTGTTTGCTTGGTTCCTACTGGACGGGTATCGCATAAGGAAGGCAATTGTGAGAAAGGACAAAGAGCCGCTTTTTCCTTAGCGCCACCTCTAAAATGGTATTGTAAGGGGACGTGAGCACATTGGGCATTCAACCCAGCAACAGATAGACATTTACTTCCATCGGGCCTTTCTTGCCACTTTATAATAGACGTGTAGATTAATGATTCTGCCTGGAGGTGAATACAGGAGCTGCGTGGTGACTTTAAAGTTAGTATAAGACAATCGTGGAAAATTAATTGAGGCCACCTCCTCTGGATATAATGCAAGTCGATGCAAATATATATGTTTTCACGCTAGAGTGTGAGGAATTAATTATATAACGGACGGCATGTATGGTGAGGTGAACATTTGCCGCTATCATTCATGTGCAAACAAGTTGCTGCTATAGATATAGTTGTTTGGAGAGCCTGCTGCTCATTCCTTGTAGTCGCCTGTTTTTATTTGGAGCTGCCTCAACATATACCTCATCAAGTTAAGGAGGCAGATAATACAAAGTACACAGATAGTTGTTGAAGAAATAATAATCAAAGGCAGAAATCAACAGGTTGATAAGGGAATTTAGTCTGCTGCATGATCGAGACAGTAGAGAAGCTAGTGCATATATTGTTGTGCAGGAAAAATATGCATTTGTTGGTTAAGAGCTTTAGTTACATGATTGGTTGTGTTTGAACTACTGGTGTTTTTGCCATCCTGTTTTATTTAAGTTTATGTAATAAGGATTACCTCCCATTGGCAAAGCACATATTGACATACTCAGCTGCAATAAAGGAACTATTACAGTCATGTTCATGAAAACTGTTGAGGAAAATACCAGATTTCAAAAAAATTACAAACTAATGATGATTTATTATTTGTATGTAATGATCCTAAATATATGAAGCGTTGTATGTTCAATTGGAATGTAATATTTGACCACAACAACTAAAGTTATGCAATGTGTTGAGTTGTCCATTTGCTGGGTACTATATGCATGATTTGTTACCCCAAAAAGCTATCAAGCAAACTCAGATCAGCAAGCCAACAAACTGTTAGACAAAATGATACATCTGTCAAACTAAGCAAATGGGAAATATCAAGCATTTCTAGAAAGGGATATTACTATTGGGACACCTCAATGGTAAAGAATAGGTATACAACAGAGGCACAGACAGGGTTAAAGATGACTACAGTTGATAGGTCGATATGTGAGTTGATGCAAGAATTATTTAATTTGATGAAGGACCAGACTTTAAAAGGGAATATCTAGGGATGGGTGCAAAAACAAAACATTCAGATAAGGATGAAGAAACCTTGGTTTGTGAAACAAGTAAAACAGGAAACCAAACATCAATTGCAACCACATTCAAGGAGCAAATAGTCATAGAAGCAGAAATTGTAATTGAGGAAGTTGCCTCTAATGTTTGTGATGCTACAAACAAAATTGAAATTTCAGGGGCTTCTTCCATTACAGTTGAGTACATTGCTTTTCAAAAGGCAGTAAAATTTGACTTTGGTTCCTCAACAAAGGAAGAGGGGACTAATCCAATGTTATGCCAGAAAAATGGCACAAGAGAGTGCAATGAGGGAGAGACAAATGTTGGTACAAGTAACTATTGCATGAGTCTCCTTGTTGGGAGTCTAGAGATTGTGGTACCATCTAAGGTGACAACTGAGATTGATTATTCTATGGGTAATTCTAACACTGTTCCATTTCTTCTACACAGAGAAAGCATGGCATCATCTAGTGAAACAGTTAAGTGGGATGATGGTGATGATTTTGGTTTTGGAACTAACACTGCCATAGTACCAAATCAGCTAGTAAGCAATGAGGTTACCATAGAAGAAGACTTTGGGAAGAGTCAAGTTCTTCAAGAACAATCAACTACTTCATCAAATGAATCCAATATTGTTCATAAGCATAGTTTGGAGAACCAACTGAAGGTTAGTGAGAAATAGATTGTAGCAACATTAACACAATCTGATAGCTCTCACAAGTTGATGGAAAGTCACCTTTGGAAGGTTCAACGTGAGGGAGGGAAAAAGGGTTTTGAAGAGGAATCCTCTTCTGTTGATTTATAGGTAATCAAAATAGCTATGGAGGCAATGAAATCAAATTACTTAAATCTACTTTCAGATAGAGACCTTCTCCTTGAACTAGTTGCTACCTATTTGGATGCATGGAGAAGGAAAGAAGACGAAGTTGACAATCTTACTTTCGAGCTTGTGAAAACTAAGGATTCCTTGGAGGCTGCTCAAGTACCCCTTCAAGAAACAAGAAATCAGATAAAGGAGCCTTGTTTAGAACTAAGTTTGGCACATTCTACATCAACCCTTAAGGATGAGTATTCAACAAGAAAAGAGATTGAACAGGTGATGGAGGAGCAAGACCGTTTTTAGGAGGAGTCTAACCTTGTCCATTACCCCAAAAAATTCAAAAAACAGTCATTCAGATCTGCAAGAAGACATTACAATTTGTTAATAATCCATTGTTTGGAGTTGATGCTGATTTGTTTTATGATAATCCACTCTTTGAGTTGGATAATGGTGCCCTTTCTGATCCTTGTCTAGAGTTTGGCAATATGTGCAGGACTTGGGATCCAAGTAGTGGATCAAGACTTCCTATAGGGCTTACTGATGCATTCCACAATGTGCATAATGTGTCGTGTGCATACGATGTTACTTTCAGCCCATTCACATTTGATTTGACTATGAGGCAAAAGACATGCAAGTGTGAGTTGGATGGTTGGTATGAGGAGTTTCCTTCTATGGATGAAGGGGACAAATCTTACAGGTGTTTTGAGCTGCTTCTACAGGATATGCATACTGCTGAGATACAAAATGTAGAAGCGGATTTCGAGCAGCTTGGCATTCCTGGTGTAGTTAGGATGGTATAGCAAGAGCCATCAAGAGATAGGGAAGAAAAATTCCAAATTTGTCCATGGGATCCAATAAGAGTACACCCATGGAGGGGTATGATACTTGGACATTATCACACTGTGATGCTTCACCATCTTAAGATTGGTGAAGATTATATTAGAGTCGTGCAACAGAGGTTAGCAGGTGTTGAGTATGGCAGGGTTCCAGTTGGGTTGCAGGCTTTGGGATCTTCTATGCTTGGCAATATGCTACTTCCGCATACAGTGATTGACAGGGCTACCGAGTTTAGTTCTACTTTTTTCCAGTGGTTGCAATGGAGCTTGGGTAGAGCATTGTATCGATTGGTTTGGGATCCCAACATTCAAGACGGGCTTGGTTGTTCAGGTGAGGATTGCTTGGGGACAAGCAATATTGGGGAGGGCGGACTGTAATGTCCCCTTTTTACTGGGATATGTATCAGAGCAATGGTTAGCCTACTATTTGGTCCCCGTAGGCCAACAAGATGTGTAGAGGACCCTTTGAAGGGTATTCAGGGACTTCAGCAGGCTTGATGTTTTCATTCTGGCATCTTCAGCTCAATGATTGAGTATTTTTCTTGGTAGGCCTTACAAAGGCAGTTCAGGAGTTCTTCATTCACACTTGCTATTTATAGTAAGTGTTGTTAGGTACAATGGCGGCACGCCTGTAGTTGGTATTTGTGTCAAGACACTCTCAGGAGGTTATTGCTAGATCATTGTCGAGAGTAATTAAATCATTAAAGTCATTAAAGTGACTTTATGATTTAACGTTATAAAGTTACTTTTAATAAAGTACTTTATAATATGGTGTTATAAGGTGAATAAAGTAACTTTAATTGAAATGATATATTTTAAGTTACTTTATTATTATTTCATTAAATGGCACATGTTTCAAAAACTGAATTTAATTAAAAAGATTTAAAGAGGCCAAATGAGGCATTGCTTTTTGGAAAGGAATTACTTTATTATTTTAATAAAGTTAATTGCCAATAGGGGTGTAAGGTTTGGAGATGAATAAAAGAGAAAAGAAAATCACTTTTCATTATCCAGGTTATTATTTGCAAATTGAAGAGAGTTGAGCAACAGGGTTTGCAGGCATGGCATTTCAAGTTGTTCTAAGGATGATAACCCTCGAATAGGACAATGTCCACAGGTGTGGAAGATCACCCAAGGGCATTCTGAGAGATAGTCTCACATAGAGATTATTACAGAGCTTCATCAATTTCCTAGAGATCATCATTCAAGGGTTTACAGTGTTTTCAAGGTGCAGGGTTGAAGATTGTTGATACTCACAGCTACTAATCAAGCATTCCCAAATTAGAGATTTATGTTGCTGATTCGGGTATGGATTTTATGTATTTCCTAAAGCATTAATAAATTCTAGTTATTTGCCTCTTGCATTTGTTTGGAATTGTTCTTTTGCAAAATTCAAATAACCTAGATCAGGGTGGGTTATTACATAGGTATTAGAGCTCAAATTCTCCTACCAACCTGTGGGGTTTTTTCCAAAAAGGAAATTTTCTGGTTATCTAAGGTTTGAAGAACTTCATATTTGACTTCAAAATAAGCAAGGGTTTAAAGGAATTTATAAATTCCAGTCCTAGTATTTTATTTCTGGAAAATTGGGGGGTCTTCATAAGCAACCGAAGCTCATAAAAAAATCAAAGAATTTTTTTTACAGTTTTTGTAGATGACTCTTTCGTCAGAGAACACTAGGCGGATAGGACAAAGGAATCAGGAGCTGCTTATATCTTTTGAAATGCATTCAAAAGAGATCAAATCGAATCAGACATAGAGTCTTGAGGGATCAGGAGTCTCCTCAGAAATAATTATCTTATATAGAAACAAATTGCCAGCCGCCAAGTGCCAGAAAAGACAAGTCAGCTATTCTTTGAAAGGACCTGACGATTTTTGAAAGATACTAAAGACAAACCAAAGGTGGGTGATGCTGAGTGACATGGAAATAACATAAATAACCAAGGTGAAAATGAAAACAATGGTAATAACAACAACAATGGGCACAACAGCAACCAAGGTGAAGGTAGTAACACCAATGTACCTGTAAACACTTCCAGAATAGCAAGTAAGGCCATTCCTAGAACTCTAATGTCGGAATTCTTGGATGATCATCCTAGAGAACAAATAGGACAGCATGGAGGTGGTGAAGGATGGGGTAATTATTTGCAAGAATACCAATCTTTAGGTGAAAAATTCCAGCATCTATGTTCTTGGCAGAATTTTGTGGCATAAAATACAAAAACAAACTTAGAGGTTTAAGAGGCCATGGAAATAACAGAGATTTACAGCACAAGGTGGGTAAGTTAGGCATTCCCAGCTATGACAGTTCAAGTAAGTGTACAACATAGAGGTTTGATAGATGGGTTTGACAAGGAGGATCTGGAACAGCATTTTAGGGAGTTGGCACAGCTGAAATAGGTTGGCCCAGTTGACGCATATATTTCAAAGTTTCAGAAGTTGTTCATAATGGTCACAAATGTGTCAGAACATAGGTTGATAGTCTTGATTGTAGAGGGACTAGCAGAGCCACTTCGTGGTTGGATTGAAGCATTTGATCCTAGCACTTTATAGGATGATATAAGAGGGCTAGGAACATGAAAAATTCAGCCCCTAAAAGCAAATTTCAACCTAAACCCTTCCAACACAAGTAGGATAACAAGAAACCTTTCCAAAAAGATTGGCCTTAAAAGAACTATATGAATGATGAGGTTTGCAATGAATTGCACAAAAAAAAGTTGTGTTTCAATTGCAACGAACCTTGCGAACCTGGCCATAGGTGTTTGGGAAAAGGTAAGGTGCACTACATTGAGGTAGTTTCAGATGAGGAGGAAGGGAAAGGGGAAAGAATTCAGGGCAGTGAACAAAGTGATTCAAATAGTGAACATGGGGAAGAGCATGAGCATCCACCTAAAGGAGCTAAAGGTGGGACTATAGCTACTCTTTCAAGTACTCCTAGTTTTAACTCCTTCCGAGTTCAAGGAGTCTTGCAGGGACAGCGTGTGACAGTCTTAGTAGATAGTGGTGCAACCCACACCTTCATAGATTCAAAATTGGTGGCAAAGAGGGGTATACCAGCATACGATTTTGAGGGGTTTAATGGTGGTAGATGGTTTTAACATGGCTTGCACCCAACGGTTATCACAACTAAATATTGCATTAGGGAATTACACTATCACTAATGATTTCTACATTGTTGATTTAGGAGACAATAATGCTATATTGGGCATCTAGTGGCTTCACTCCTTAGGGAAGTATTCTAAAAACTTTCAAACTATGGAGTTGAAATTCAAGTCTAATGGTAAGAAGGTTCTTTTGAGGGGTATGTCTAATGGTGCTCTCGAGATCGTGTCAGCAAAAAAGATGGAAAGTATTTTTAGGCATGGTGATGTGGCATGGGTTGCACAGTGTTTGATTTCATCTATGATCCCTACTAATGATAGTACACCGTATCATGTAAACATTCAGCTAGTGTTGGATAAATATAGTTTGATATTTCGTGAGATTCCTCAGGGGAGACCTCGGGATAGAGGATTTGAGCATGTCATCAAGTTGGAGGGCTCCAAGCTAGTCATCACTACTCCTTATAGGCACCCTAACAAGTTTAAGGAGGAGATAGAAAAGGCCATCAAGAAGTTACTAGATATGGGACACATTAGACCCAGTTCAAGTTCCTTTGCTTCTTCAGTTGTCTTGGTGAAGAAGTAGGACAAGACCATGAGGATGTGTATAGATTACCATGCCCTCAGCAAAAAGACTATTAAAAACCGATACCCTATCCCTAGGATCAATAAGTTGCTAGATGAGTTGCACGAGGCAATGTACTTCTGGAAGATTGATCTTCCATCAAGGTATCATCAAATCAGAGTGAGGGAGTAAGATATTCATAAGACTGCATTCAGGTGTCATTACGGACACTATGAGTTTTTGGTTATGCCTTATGGGTTGACCAACGCTCCCGCCACCTTTCAATTTTGTATGAACCATATTTTTAATAAGCAGTTGAGGAAGTTTCTCTTGGTGTTCTTCAATGACATGCTCATATATAGCAAGACTTGGGAGGAACACTTTAGACATCTTGATGAGGTTCTAGGTATAATGGAGGTTCAATCTTTATATACTAAGGCATCCAAGTGCGAGTTTTGGATGACATAAATCCTCTACTTGGGACATGTGATCAGTGCTTAGGGTGTCTAGGTTCATTAGGAAAAGATACAAGCGATTTGTGATTGACAACCACCGAGATCATTGATAGAGTTGTGGGGTTTCTTTGGTTTGTGCAGCTATTAGAGGAGGTCCATCAAGGGGTTTTCACAACTAGGTACACGTCTAACAAACCTCACAAAGAAAGGAGCTATCAAATGGACAAATGAGGCTCAATAGGCTTTTGACAGACTTTAGGAGGTGATGAGTTCTTGCCCCATGTTGGCACTACTAGATATTACTCAAACTTTTGTACTTGAGTGTGATTCTTCTACAGAAGGCATTGGGGTAGTTTTAAGCAAAATAGATGTTTGCCTACGGAATGGGATTCTAATCTGACGTACTACTGGCAAACTTGTAATATGCAGAACATAGGATAAAACAGTATACGGAAAGATATCATAGTAAAATGCCAGAAACTTTATTCATTCTCAGGAAATAACATGTACAAGAGAGTATCACAATGCTTACAGTATAACCATCGGCAACAAAACTCATTCATTATTCATAACTCATGACTATCTCCCGACTATCCCAACCGACTACATATAACGCTCGGCGGTGGTTAGACAACCAACCGACACGACGCTTCATAACAACATTACATTAACATAAATCAGAACATGTTTTGCCGAGAGTACATGACATTACATGACATTATTATTCTTTACTAACTATTGTTTTATTTGACAATTGGCCGACTACGACCGAGGCCGACTACGGCCGACAACAAGGTAAAATATCCGACTAACATCATCCCCCCCAAAAAGGAAGTCGTCTTCCAGACGACATACATACAACAAGATAAGATTACTGAGAAGTAAGGGGAAGGAAGTGCGTCCCTAGATGCACAGATGACGTCGAAGTGGTGGAAGAATGCTCTGCTCTCAGACGCCTCAGCTCCTCCGTGTGTGTGCGAAGCTGCCGATCTGCCAGGATCTCCCTCTCCCTCGCCGCCTTCACCATCCGGGCTGCCTCCATCAGTTGGCTCTTTGCCTGCTCTACTTCGGCCTTCTTGGCCGCCAATTCTACCTCTTTTGCAGCCAACTGGTCCTCCAATGCTCTCATTTTCTGCTGCCATGTTGCTTCTTTCTGCTGTGCCTCCTCCTCCAAGGCTGCCACTCGAGGCTCCAAGATGTCCAATCGGGCTCCCCTGTCACTGGCAAGCTGAGATTGCTCAGTCAAGTTATCCTGAATGCTCTTGATGGTCGCAGCAGACTCATCCTTGACTCGCTGAAGAAGTCTATAGGCATCCACTCGGCGAGATATTGCTACCTCGGTGGAAAATCTTTGGCGCTTCATCAGAAGAAAAACATCTCGGAAGGCAAGCTCGATGTAGTATAGACTCTCCAAGACGCTTGCATCCCGTCCTACTAGCCTCGGTGGCCGACCCCGCCAGGCTCTCATCATAGCAGGAGTCTCTCCTGCTGGCCACCCCTCGCCAAATATCCGTGCAAACTCCGCCTCACACCCCATCTGCACAAATCCCCGAATGCGGTGAACCTCCTGGCCTACCAGAGGCGATCGGCCAATCCTCAGGTCCCTGGAAACCTGTCCCACGTGGATCATCAATCTGCCCATGTGCTCAAGCTCCTCCACATATCGCTGTACCGTGCCTACTGGGTCCGACGGGTCCGGCTGTGACATTTCCACGACAAAGCCCTCTGTGGAAGCACCCTCCTCGTTCTCCTCATCATCAGAAGGTATACAATGTTCTGTCTCCTCTTGGGGCGGTTCCCCGACTACCGGCTGAGGCTCCTGAATGGCTGTCTCTGGTGC
Source organism: Sequoia sempervirens (assembly GCA_007258455.2). NCBI lineage: Eukaryota > Viridiplantae > Streptophyta > Pinopsida > Cupressales > Cupressaceae > Sequoia > Sequoia sempervirens. Next base: position 24,641 of record VDFB02163219.1, read on the forward strand.
CTCTGCTATGCTCGCCTCCGGGTGTGCAAGTGTGTCTTCGCCGATCCTGGCCGTCTCACTCTGCTGGGTGTGAATGATCGGCCCCTCCTCGTCCCCTTGTCCCTCCGAGGGACTCTTCTCCTGCTGGTCTGGCTGCTCGGCCACGTCCAAGGTGAGGCCCACCGATCCCAGCCAACTGTCGATCTGTGCTACCCCAGGTGCTCCTGAGGCTGGAGTCGTCTCCTCAGTGGCCTCGGTCATTCCTCCAGCTCCTGCTGCCGAGGTGGCCACTCCTGTCGCTGCCGATGCTGACGGTGGTGTGAGAGAACAAACCGCTGGCAGTATCTCAACCGAGGCAGTGGAACCTGCCGCCGATACAGTGAGTGCCCCCTGTGATGTGGTGGCGAGAGGTGCCCACCCTGGAGATGCTCCCGGTAGTGAAGCGGCTACCCTCAACATCCGCCCGGCTCCGACTGGCGCAACAGGGAGGGTAAACGTGACTGAGTGTGCACTCTGGCTGGCTGGCGGTGCCAGGAGAGTAAATCCTGCCGGCTGCAATACTGGTATATCAATCTCGCCTGCCTCCTGACCCCCGATGGCAACAGACACCTCCTCATCGGCCGGTGGACTCGACTCCGATGGCGAGGAAGATAAGTCAATAGGCTCCTCTCTATCAGATGCGTCGCTCTCCTCCGAGGCCTCCTCCTCTGATGTTTCCTCTTCCACCGATGCCTCCTTCCGTTTCCTCTTTTTCCCCGAAGCTATGCCCTCGCCTGCTTGCTTTACTTCCAGTTCCGACCAGTAGAATACGGTAGACCATCCCGGGTCCAGGTGAGTGAGTGGCCGCAACCGACCCCAATTGCCCTCGGGCACCTGTGTGTGCACGGCATCCAAAAAGAGAGCTATGGCATGTTGAGTCATATAGAAGGCCTTATGCCTCTGCGCTAGAAAATCCCTTATCCGCTCTGTGAGTAGCCTCGCCCAGTTGTATACTCGGCCAACGCGAAGTCCGACCATGAAATCCACCTGCCATAAGGCAATGTCCGACGCTCGGCTAGCCCCTGTGAGTCGGCACTTCATTAGGTCAAGCATACATTTCCATTCTGCTGTTGCTAGGTGGTTCTTCCGGAGGCCTCGATTGCCAGTATTCCATATGGTACGCTGTTCTTCGGCTGACAAGTCGCTTCGGCACACTTGCTTGACCAGCAGTTCTTTGTGTTCCTGCGTCATTTTCTTGGGTTTATTAACCCCTATTCCCGAAGCTGGGACGCCGAACACCCGCTCAAAGTCCTGAGGCCAGAATGAAACTGTCACTTGGCAACCTCTGTAATCAATGACGGACTTGTGCGTATGCCTGCAGTAGTTCTCCACCATCGCCTTCAGCCAAGGCTCGAACTCCCGAGAACTGAAAAAGGGCACGAGCACAGCCTTGTCCACCCGAGCGTGTCGAAGCGCAACCTTCAGAGAGTGGTCGTCGGGAGTGCTTCGCCACCATTGCTTGCACTCGTTGCCGGTCAGGTTCTCCCATGTCATCGTGTCATTATCGGCATCCATCTTTTTTCTCTTCGCAGCCGAGGCTACCTTTGGTTGGTACTGCATCGCCTTCTTGCCCTTGTCCATTTTTCTGTCCGTTCGGCGATTCCAGCCGACTTTATAACTCTCGAGACTGCCGAAACTATGAAAACTGCCGAACTGCCGGTGAGAACTGCCGAATTGCCAAAAATTGCCGAACTGCCGGTGAGAACTGCCGAATTGCCAAAAACTGCCGAACTGCCAAATGATCTGCCAAGGCCGTACGGTTTGGATGAATGGCCGTATGGTTGTGGAACCCTGAGGCCGTACGGTTTGAAGATACTCTGAAATCCGTACAATATGAAAGTACTGTGAATTCTTTTGATGC